>CP049711.1:12744533-12820900 GCA_004148225.2 Heterodera glycines | reverse complement strand
TTCAAAAAAAAAATTGGAGTGCACCGGAAAATTTACGAAAAATTTCCGACTAAATTCTACCCCATCCCTGGTAGAGTAGTACGGAATTTGGCTTCTCAATTTATTGTAAATTTTTAGTCCAAAATCTTGCGGCAGTCTGATCTGTTCATGTAAGTTTCTCTAATCCATTCAATGAATATTAAATTAATTATAAGATTGAACATTTTGGAATAAAATTAATTATTTTTATCAAATTAAAATTTAAATAAATAAATAAAATTATTATACCGTATGCCCCTAAATAGAGCAGTTGCTACCTGTGCTATACTGCTTAATCTGTTTTCTTATTCTTACGATTTCTGAGTGTACTTATTTCTTGGATTGTCCTTTATGGCGGGTTCGGGCTAAAAAAACGAAAAACCCTGAAAAATTGGTAATTTTAGGCAAAATCTAAAAACTTCAATTTTCCGGCGGCACCTAACGCTACTTCTAATCATTTTTCCAACTACTTTTTAAAAATTTGCTAAAAAAATTGGGTCTCTAACTTATGAGAAACAATTTTTTTGATTCAAAATCCTGGGTTTGAAGCCTTTTGTCTACATGTTAAGCAATTGATGGCACATTGTCCTGTACCCGTGCCATCAATGTGGACGTGATCTCCTGCTATGAACAACGGCGCCGGCAACAAAATCGATCAGCACAGGCACAACAACTGACTGTAATATCAACAACTGTGCCATCGGTTACTACTGTCCCATGGCATGGGACAACTACCGTAGCCGACAAAAGCAGTTTTGGCGGCGGCTCCAAATTTGAAATGGAAACAAATACCGTATCAGAAGCAGTGGCAAAGGTTGAAAATGACGATAAAAGGGCATTTGCTGTAGAAAAAGAAATGAAAATGTTTATGGAAAGCACAACACACCAAAACATTTGAATAAATACATATTTATTTTGATTCACTGTCGATTTTTGTATACAATTCGAAATTCTATTTAAAAAAGCTTTCGCATGACGAAAATTCGTCACGGATACAGTATTTATGATTAGATTAATACGGTAGTTAGCAAACATTATGTACTAATTACCATAGATATATAAAATTGGACAATTGAATTACCGTTTGTTATCTTAACATGCTGTATTTTTGGAAAATGCGGGATTTTGTGGCATTTATCCCTGGGGTATCACGTCCCACAAAAAAAAATTGAATTGGATCCGCAAATTTGAATTTACTGGCTCAAATTTTCAGCATAAAATTTAAAAATTTGTTTGGTGCACAATTTTTGGCGCTCAGTCGATCCTCCTTGTCCGTCAAATGCCCCAAAAATGGGACGGACAGGCTCAGTTCGGCCCCAGCACGATCCGGCCCCAGCGGCTTTTTGGCTATAACTTTTTTCACTGTCAACCAAATTCAACATTCTTGATATCATTAGAAAACTCTTAACATCTACAAAATTTCAAAAAAATTGGTCAATTTTGAACAAATTTATGGCCAAAAAAGTTGGAAAATTTGGTTTTTTGAACTCTTCTGACCATAACTTTTTTAAACCTTAATGAAATTTTTCAGAATTTTGCAGGCTAATAGAGGACACGTAGAGTTTTCGAATGATGCCAAGAATGTTGAATTTGGCTGACAAAGAAAAAAGTTATAGCCAAAAAGCCGCTGGGGCCGAATCGTGCCGGGGCCGAACTGAGGTAGACCGAAATGGGAAAGTGTAATCAATATTGTAATTATATTAATTATATATATTTTTTATCATTTGCATCGACTCGGAGAAACGCTCCGCCGCCGCCTGAGGGCAAAATGAGAGAATTATGGAGCGTGGAAAATGGCGAAGGTTTACCCAACAAACAACATCAGAAGAAGGGCAAAAGTCATTTTCTGTTGCATTTATGACATCTCTCTCCAAAAACTTTTTGTGAAATAATAAGCGTAATTATTAGGGCTATAAATTATAAGCTTTTGCATATTTTATGCTCATAAATATCATTTCTACGTTAAAATTTTTTGATTTGGAGAACGTTTTAGTGCATATAAAGCATATTTTGGGGGTTTGCTTTTTTAGGGCAAATTTCGGCCATTTTTGGCAAATTTTCATAATAGATAAATTTTAAAATTCAAAACTTTTTGAAATTGTCTAAAAAACGTTCATTAGCCAATGTTTTGGAGTTTTTAAAGTCAATTCTGAATTTTTAGACAATTTTTTTGATATTTTTTGAGGGTTAAAAAGCCATTTTTGGCAGTTTTTAAGGCAAATTTTAGTGCATATTTGGGCATTTTCGGGTTTTTAGTGCATATTTTATGCGCATATTTGGCATTTTTTAATGCATATAATTTATAGCCCTAAATTATTGTTACAAAACATATCCATTTCCCAATTTCACTCTCATTTTGGGGAGGTCATATATTTAGCAACACTTTTTGAATCTTAAGTACTTTCTCATTATGTGGCCGCAAGCCAAAATTTTAAAAAATCAACATAGGAGCGAGCAAATTCCACATTCACATCGCATAAATTAACAATTAGAACAATTCCACCCTTCCCCCACCCGATCAACACATAATTATTTGCTCGCCTCTGTTGATTTTTTAAAATTTTGGCTTGCGGTCACATAATGGGAAAGTACCGAATCTTGAATTCGATAGAACAGAAAATTCTGAAATAATTATTGCTAAATATATCTCTTGTTTAAAAATTTTATTGTGTAAGAGATATGGCTTAACAATTTATAGGCAGGTCATAACAGCACCCGTGCTCATTTGGCAATTGTTTCCCACAACCGGAGGCGTAAACGATATCGAAGCTTTTGGAGAAGAAGAGGGTGCACAAAATGACATTGACATGGCCTGCAATTACGCTTACACATTGGAAATTTGTGAAAGCAACAATTAAAATGAGCCCATTGCTAAAGTATCCGAAGAAACAACTCCAGAACTTGCCCTACGAATAATAAGACTGAAGGAGGCGGTATGCAGAGTGAAGACAAAATAGACTCCCTTGAACATGGCTGAAAGAACAAGAGTAATTTTTTCTTTAATATGCTTGCAGCCGGTGGGTGGGAGAAGGGATTCAAGGAGAGACAGACGAAGATGGGAACTATGAAATGCAAAAACGGACTATTTAATCTAAATTTTCAAATGGTGAAAAGTTACCTAATCTCTTTTTCAGCATGGAAGCTCATGTGTGGAATAATTGGTTGGGATGATCAGGCGTGGACTACTCGGATCGAGCAGGCCGAGGAAAACGTCGATCAGAAAATCATTTGGAGACCAAGACCATTTACGGCTGAGTGATTATGTCAGTGAACCAAAGAACAAAACGGAAGAGGGCATGTGAAAAACTCAATTTTAAAATACGGATGATGACAATGACAAATCAAATTATTTAATTTTACATTTATTCAAAATTGTAAGAGATTTAATTCGTTTTCATGAGAAATATCATATTTAAATTAAAGGGCCTTCCTGTTACCCTATATACCATTTTTCGGCTAAGCATAACACTACTTCCAATCAAAAATGGTCGGCCCAAAAAAGTGAAAGAAAAATTGATTTTGAATTAATTTTCACTGGTTAAATTTTGGACGAAACCTAACTCGTGCTAGGCCAACTCGTACTGTTTTTCGACAAAAAAATCATAAAGTCGACCAAATTAAACATTCTTAGTATTATTCAAGCCCTTAAAATTATCTGTCTACATACCAAGTTTCAAAACATTTCATCGTTTAAAAAAAGTTATGACCAAAAATCGTAAAAAAAATTTTCGTCAATAAGCTTTTTAAAACGATGAAACATTTTGAAACTTGGTATGTAACAGATAATTTTAAGGGCTTGAATGATACCAAGATGTTTAATTTGGTCAACTTTAACAAAAGTATGACGATTTTTTTGTCGAAAAACAGTAAGAGTAGGGGCAGTACGAGTTGGCCTAGTACGAGTTGGGGTTTTCCCTTAAATTTTAAGATGGATTTTTGATTTAATTTCTATAAAAAAGTAAAGGTTCATTTTCTATAATTTTTTAACTTTTAAAATTATTTCATTAAATAAGTGTGTTTTTTCTTTTGAAAAAATCCCCGTTTTGTTCCGAGAACAGTTTAAAATACAAATTCCTGCCCGGTGATTTTTTCTGTATTTTAAATATCAAAATAAATTATTTTCATAAAAATGATTTCAAAAATTTCAGTAAAAAAATTATTAAATTTTTTGGCCCTATTTTATCAAAATATGTATTTTTCATTCGTCATAGCACCGAATCCAGGTGCAGATAGTTTCATATTTTAAACGATTTGAATAAATATTGGTTTGTTTTAAGGAAAATCTTAAAATCAAAATATTTTCATAAAAGGTTTTAAAATTTCAATTTAAAAACTTTAAATTTTAAACGTACTACAAAATTTATTTTGACATACATATCAAAATAATACTTTAGAAATTAAAATTATATTATTTGAAATTAATTTTAAAGAATTTAATAAATAAATTTATGGTTTTTAGAGGGCACTATTAACCAAATATCCTCCTCGGGAGGAGGCTAAGGATTTTCATCTGTAGATACCCTAGCCGATACCCTATCCTTAGCATTGTGAATATGCAATGAGGATAGAGTTAGGGATGGGGATTTTTTTGCTAGTTCAGAATACGGATACCTTATCCCTATCATTATGAATATGGATTTATCTGCAGCTTGCGGATTATCTGCGGATAGTTAGCATTGTGAATATGAGCATGAGTGACAGGTCAAAGGGAGAGAAAAAGATACGAAAATACAAAAATTCAGTGAGAATGAGAGAAAGAATAGAGAGACAAAGAGAAAAGGAGAGAGAAAGAAAGAAAGGTTAGAGTTACCTAATTAAAACACCAATCATCAATATACATATCTAAGCAAGCACCTTTTCCTCCCCCCCTACCCAATGTGTTCATTCATTCTTTTCTGAGTTCATTTTGAGTTGCATAAAAATAAAACAGACAAATTTTAATGTGCTCCTTCAATTAGGTCACTATGCATTTTAATTACCTAATTATTCATTTGTTAATTACAAACTTAAAATGCCTAAATAAATATTCGATAATTACAGACCAATTTCCCTAACAAATAAGCAAAACCATAAGGGGCTACACAATTTAAATTTGCTGCACAAAACTAAAGGGTAGTCGCCCCATTTTGGTTTTGTAGTTGTATAAAAAACTGGGTCACCTAAAGTAAAAGCATCGGGAGCCCTCATCTAGGAAAGTGCGCATAAGAAAAGAGACTGGCAAAAACTTTTGCGGGAGCCGGCAAGAGTACCGGGAACCTGGAAAATTTCTGATAGATTTTGCTGAATTTCCGTCTATTATAGTTTTCTAAAGAGTTTAAAATGCAATTTCTGCCAATCATTTTTACTCCCGCATTTGGTAGGGCTTATAAAATTGGATAAACCATGTTAAGAAATAAAAAAATCCTTATTTTTTAGAAAAGAAAATTTGCCTGACAATGGAACTCGAAATATTTAAAGACGCCTGTGGACAAACAGCACTTAAATTGGTTGGCCGCCACCCGATCACCGTCACCGCTTCTGCTGTTCCGGACCTTGCAACGTTCGAAACAATTCGTGTTAGGTAGGCTGCCAAATCTGGGTTTTAAGTCAGTCATACTTCGGTAATCGTGCCAATGGTATCCCCCCCCCCCACTTTTACGAAAAAAAATAAATATTTTGTCTCAAGGTAGTCATTTTAGGGGTGTTTATGGTGTAGAATTCATTTCTGATATCCATTCCGGCTTAATTCCGAACCTCGGACCGATTTCGAACAAAAAAATTAATTGATATTTTCGTGGTTCGCATTTTTTTCTCTAAAATATTGGTTTAAATTTTTTTTTTATTGAGACATTGGTGGCTTTGAGTTAGTTTCATTACATTTAAGGTCGGAATGGATATTGGAATCGGTTTCTTCCATCCTGAAAACCCCTAAAATGACTATTTCGAGAAAAAAACAAAAAAAATTTTTTTTTAAAGTGGGGGTGTGGGGTACCATCGGCACTATTACCCATCCGCACTTCCCGCCGCCCTTCCAAATTAAGGCTGAA
Source organism: Heterodera glycines (assembly GCA_004148225.2). Taxonomy (NCBI): domain Eukaryota; kingdom Metazoa; phylum Nematoda; class Chromadorea; order Rhabditida; family Heteroderidae; genus Heterodera; species Heterodera glycines. Next base: position 12,814,856 of record CP049711.1, on the reverse strand, counting down.
CGGGGCTCTTTTCATGGCGCTGCCTCCTTTTTTATAACCTGAAAATACGTACCCTGCCACTATCTACAAATCCATTCGTCACCCTCAGTTTAAAAATGTGAAAAATTTTAAACAGCCTATAAATTTTTTTTCAGTTTTTTCGATGGTTTTGTCGCCGCGTTTTTCACCGAACGAAAGAAGCAATTGTCCCGCAATCGTATTGAACTGGCCATTTTCTCTCAACCGACTGATGAGTCGAAGAATGCCTTCAAATCTTTGTGGTCTCTTTTCAATTCGCAAATTGGCGCAATCACTTCTGTTTGCAATGCTTCTGCCGCTGACCGTCGTAACGCCAAAAACACGAGCATCTACGACCTGGACCCGTATTTCGACACCGTTCCCGACTGGCTTGTGGCTCCGACCTTGCGTCGTGTTGATGGAGTTTTTGGCTTAGAGACCATTTACAAGTGGATTCACAATGACGAAGGAGGCGACGTTGTCAAAACTTTCACCATGCATCCTCCGGAGGAAGGGGTCAAAATCCCCGCAGGGGATTTCGAAAGATTTCTGTTGGTAAGCATTCATTAATTATGCTGTGTTCACGAGCGTTGGCAGTCAGACCACTAATTTTGGCGTCTGGGGGCGGCGGCTAACCCCATCTTCATTTAGTCCTTACCGCGCTTTTATTTACACTTTTTAGAGTAACAAATTTTGACTACATACTTTCAAATATTTCTTTCATTTTCGATTTTATGGGGCTACCCTTGCCTACACTTGTCTTATTTCATCGTCTCCGCTTGAAAACATAAAAACTCAAAATTTTGACAATTTTTTTGCGACTAAACTTTCGCTTTCTCATTTTCCTTTAAGCATTTTTACATTCTTTTTTGCTTTTTTAGAGTTTTTTCCGTTTTCGTGGTGCAAAACCTCCCGGTTACACCGCAAAGTTCAAACATGGTGTTGTTGACAAATATGTTCGCGAATTTTCTATCACAAAGGGTGGACATTCTCTGAGCATGGACTCTTACGTGGAAGCTGATGGGACCACCAAAGATTGGACTTTGAAGTGTTCCCCAAACAATGAAGAAGCGAAGTCGACAGTGAAAGTCGACCAATTGGGCCCGATCGAAAAACCGCGCATCATTTTGGAATTTGACCAAAAGAAAGTTGGCAAGAACATTGGAGGTTGATGTGTACAGCAAGGACGGACGATGCGTATTTAATTGACAAATGACCCGTTTAAATATGGCCACATATTCTAAATGATTTTAATTTATTTTCAAAAATTACAAAAAACAAATTATTTGATAAATGTGGTTTTTCGCTTTCACATAATTTGTTTGTTTTTTGTTTTTGGGTTTTGCAAATTAATTTTTGCGTCTCTTTAATTAGCCTTGAAGCGATAAGTGAAAAGCAGAGCCTTTCTTTTAGGACTGATTAAGCGCACTTTTCGCCATTTCATAAAAAATTTTCATTTTATCACTTATTATCATTGATTCATTCGAGATCAACATGCTTGTCATGCCTCAGTGCAATTATGAATTCAGACCGGCCGGCATATGATCTTTTTTTGGCATTCTGCCAGTCCCAACTAATTTGATTCCGAATTAATGTCCAACATCCGCCGCATGCCAAAAGTTTCAGCAATTCTTGCGTCTTCTCATTCACAATGACGAAACTTTGGCCGTAATCATAGCGGCTGTTAAGGCTTTCATCCTCTGAGCGATAATTTTTCTTTGGCACATTGACAAAATAATTAACAGGCGATGTGTCATTGATGAATTTCTGAATGATTTCATTGATTAATATAGTAGGCGGTGATTTTTAGGGGTGAAAAATCCAATTTAGGGGCCTAAATAGCGGCAAAAAATGCGATTAGTGGCCTAAAAATTGAATTTTTCAGTGAATTTTGGCTTCTACATTTTTTCTTTATTCATTTTCTGTTTGTCTTTAATGCCCCGTTTCGGTGAGTGCCCTCCCCTCCACCTCCTTCAGTTGCTTGATGCTTTCGTTGGCATCCAACTCGGAGCACCAGTGGAAATATTTGGGGCGGCCGTCCGCGCGCGGCAAATGAAGCCAATTAAACAGTGCCACATTTGTTCGATGAAAGGCATCATCAACAACAGCATAAGGCATTGGCAAATGAGCGCACGAAATTATGCGAAGCTCAGCACAATCCAACAGAGAGACGGGGAAATCATTCCAAGCGTAGTACGGAGTTTGAGGATTTGAAATTGAAGTATTTGACATTTGAGGACACTGTTTTTTAGGGACAATTTGCGGTAAAGGTTCTCGTAGGTAGGATTAATCCCGCATTTTTACAAAAACTTTAATTTTTTTTTGGGACAAACTGACATTTCCCGACTTATTTATGATAGATTTAGAAATACATTAAAAATAATTTTTCATCACTATTAGAATTAAATAGAGTGCAGCGGGACCGGGAATTTTTGGAAAAACCGGGACCGGGACTTGCCGGGACCTGAGAAGCCGGGACCGGGACCTAGGTTTTTGTTCGGGACCGGGAACCGGGAATTTTTAAAAATTCAAAAATTTTTAAAAAAATTCAAATTTTAATTTTTTTTCAACTGAAAATAATACAAAATTAAATTTAATTTTGTAAATACAAATTTAAAAAGCTTACAAATTGCTCCATCGTTCAAATTTTTGTTGAAAAACTTCCAAATTTCAGACATTTTCTTTTATTGATAAACTAAATAAGAAAAATTTGTCGTTTTCATAAATAATAGTAAAAGACAATTAGGTAACTCTTAAATGCGAAATGTAAAAGTTAAAAATGTATGAAAGAAAGAAATTTGGCGAAATGTTCATCAGTTCAAATATGAATCTCTTTTTCCTTTAACTTCAATTTTCGTCACTAATTTTTCACTCAGACCCCCATTCTTACCAGTGCTTGTTTTTCCCGGTTCCCGGTTGCCCTACCGGGACCGGGACCTCAGCTTTTCAAAATCCGGGAACCGGGACCGGGACCTCGGAGGACCGGGAATTCCCGGCCCGGTCCCGGTCCCGGTCCCGCTGCACTCTAGAATTAAAAGGTTTTCCCAATGGACAAATGGATTTGGTCTATGCAATGAAAATATTTCGAAAGTTACGGTATTTTTGAGATCCGGCATACGATAGGACGGGGGAGGGAAAATTCATATTAATTTAAAATTTTCTTTAAAGCATTTTAATGCCAATGTTTCCCAAAATGTCGGGTCCTCAAATGTCAAACACTCAAATCCCGGGAATTACAAGAAGTAATGAAGTCACAATCAGACATTGGCCTGTAAAAAGCATTTTTATGAGATTGAAGACAACATTTTTGCGTCCAAAAACAAATCTTTTAGCCTGAATTTGGCTCTAATAAACAATTTGAAATTTATTTTACATAATTAGGGTTTTAATTAACATGAACTTTTTTGTGTCTTTTTTGTTTCTAATAAAGCCCGCGGTATTCAAAATATTCAGAAATTACTATATACGTTATATTGACAAGGAGTTTCGTTGCTAAAACCATTTTCTCCCGGCCGAAGGCCGGGAGCGCCCTGAAAGTAGTGGAAGGGTCTTACAACTTTTTGAGGAGCATCCGGGAAAAATATAGGTTTTCCGGTCCGAGAGCCAACTGAGTACCAGGGACTAAATTCTCACTTTTGTTTGCATTTGAAGGCCCCTAACTGAAGCGTGCTCAAAAAGTACACTTCAGTACCAGGCGAATAACACGCCAGGATTTGATCTGAACCAGGGGTGGCCAGCGGCACTATTGTAGAGCTTTAAAAGTTCGATTTTTTAAAATTTTAAAATTTCGAAAATTTTCAAAATTTTTCGAGCTAGGCCTAAAAACGGTTTTCGGGTTTTTGAATTTTAGGATTTTTTAACGATTTTTCCCAGAGAAACGGAGACCACTTTCAAGCAACCATTTTTCGAGCTCTATCGACTGGTATTTTTTTCGGAAAAATTTCGGTTTTTCCCAGAAATAGAAAATTTTTTTGGCCTAAGCGGGACATTTGAGTCCCGGGTCCATAACTCGTTAGGGGTTGGTTTTATCGAAAAAACGCCTAGGGCAAAATTGTAGAGCTTTTAAAATGCTATCGAATAGTGTATTATATGGCCGGAAATTTTCAAAAATTTTCGAGCTAGGCCCCCTAGAAATTTTCGGATATTTTTTTTTGGGTTGAAAAATAGGGTGAAAAATTTTTTTTCTGGGTATTTTTAAGGTGCTGAGCACGAATCTGATGTTCATTTTCAGTTTAGGAAATTTTAGAATTTTTTAAAAATTCAAAAATATTTGGCAATTTTTTGACCCTCTGAAATTTGGGCGAATATTGGAAAATTCATAACACAGTGAAGGATTGGTCAATTTAAGTGAACTTAAGCTCTAAAAATAGAGAAAAATCCGGAGAATTTTATGTTATTTATTTGGATTTTCTTTCTTCAAAAATAAAAAAGTTATTCCAGAAATTCTGGAAAAATTCGGATTTTCAGAAAAAAATTTATAACTCGCTTCTGAAAAAATATTCAGGAAAAGTAAAATGCTACAAAAATCCGCAATTTTTAGCTCTATTTTATAAATTTTATTTCACATTTTTATCACTTTTTTGAAAAATGTTATAAAAATAAAACTAAGCCCAACAAAATTTAAAAACGGGCGCGAAGCGCCCGTATGAGCCCAACAAAATTTAAAACGGGCGCTAAGCGCCCAACTGAGTCTCTTCCCCCGTGGTTGCCAACAAAATTTTATTTTGAAAACGGCCGTGAAGCGCCCGTCTGAGGCCGCGAAGCGGCCTTAATAGCCCAACAAATTTAGAAACGGGCGCGAAGCGCCCGTCTGAGGCCTCGAAGCGGCCTTAATAGCCCAACAAATTTCTAAACGGCGCGAAGCGCCCGTCTGAGGCCGCGAAGCGGCCTTAATTGCCCAACATATTTTGAAACGGGCGCGAAGCGCCCGACTGAGGCCGCGAAGCGGCCTAACAAGCTAAAAAACGGGCGCGAAGCGTCCGTCTTGAGCCTCGATGTGGACTAAAAACCCCTAATAATTTTTTAAAATTCAATAAAATCTCTCCAACCAATTCGATCAATTTGAATCGCTTCACAGCCTAGGTAGCGAAGCTCCCAAAGCGCGAAGCGCTTTTAAAAATTTCATAAAATTTTGCATTTAATTGCTTTTAAGTTTTTTTTTAAATTACGCTTACATTAGTGGCCAAATTTTTTTTATGATGACGTCCCAACTTTTCTGCTGCTTAATTGAAGTGCGCATCTCAAAATGAGTGTGCGATTCAAGCGCATGTTTAATGCCGCGCAAAAAATTGAGCACTGAGCGATCAATGTAACTGAACAGGGTTATTCTTTAATGACCATAACCAAATACGAAGCTTGCTGGGCAATTAGGGGGATAATTAGACCCGTCTAATTAAGAAACGGCGGATGTGCCTTGGTAGCTCATTTGTCAATGGTAAAGCTGCGAGTGGACGAGTGGCGTTGATTTCCACCCACCGAGGCCTAACATTTTACCATATTTCTTATTGTGTAGGTGTAATTTTATAAACTACGGTAGACCTATTAAAATGGGATGCTAATTGTTCGACATTTAACACAAATTGAGGTTGGGCGGCGGACCCTTTCCAATTAATTGAGTAATTTAATTGAAATTAAAATTTGTTATTTGCTCGCTAAAACACGTACCGTATGGTCATTTCATGGATTTTTTTAATGCTTTTTTGAAATGAAATGCTGTCCATCGGCGCCACTTGCATTTCATTTTCGTCAAACAAAACTTTTTTTTTGCGCACTTTAAGTACGGCACCGGTGCCGTCCTCCGCGCGTCGAATAACCGCATCATCAAATGTCAAATGGGGGACCCTTAAGCAATATTTCGATTAATTATTCTTAATTTAAATATTTATGCCCATTCCCTGACAATGTCATCGAAAAGTGACTGTCCACCAACGCATTGAACCGTTTGCTGAGCCGTGCCATCAGAAGGCCGAGTTCGGCACGGCCGAAGAATTCAAAAACATCGAACCAAATGTCGTTGCAAATAAAACTAAATTTTGGCATACTTTTTTAAATATCCCCAAAAAAGCAATTAGAATGTATACGTTTAATATATATTATTACATTTTAGTCATTTTAAATATTCAAAATTCCCATTTGACGGAGCGTCAGCTTCTGCCGGATTTTTTAAAGGATTTCTAAAACGGTTTACCTCAGTTGAGCCGGAATGGTTAGTAAAATTTCCAAATTTTCATATTTTTCCCAAATGAATTTCTGGTCCATTTTAAATAATCAATTGCATTGAATGTCGCTTTCTGATCAATCATTTAAAAATTGATCAGTGATAAACAAATTCAATGATAAAGTGATCCCATTAAAACATTTGTTTGTCAAAGTTTTGACCCCCGGCACTGATTAAGCTTTATAATTGGTCAATTAGCTCACCTTTGTCTTTGCGTTAAGCTCAATGCCTTTTCAATCACTGATCTGATACTTTCCTTTGTCTGATCATCAAATTTTTTCCAATTAATGCGCAAATCAAAAAGCATTAATTTGTCTTCGTCAATTTGACTATCCATTTAAATGCTTTTAAAAAATTGAATATTAAATAAATAAAACTCAAAGAAATCGGATGGACAACAAATCTTCTTTTTTTATTAAAATAAATATAAAAATTATTACTTAAAAAAAGAAGTGACGCCATACGCGCAACAGAAAATGACTTTTGCCCTTCTGTTGTTGGGCAAACCTTCGCCGTTTTCCCCGACATTTTCCCCCGAGGCGTTTATCCGACTCAATAAAAATGACATAAAATGGCGAGTAGTGATTTTGGTACTCAATGTATGGCGCTCAGTCGGCCATATCGAAAAGTGACTGTCCACCAACGCATTGAACCGTTTGCTGAGCCGTGCGATCAGAAGGCCGAGTTTGGCAGGGCCGAAGAACTCAAAAACATCGAACCAAATGTCGTTGCAAATAAAACTAAATATAAATTTCTAAAAACGACACATTCTGTCGGATTCTTTAACTGTTAGAGGGAAAGGGTTGCGAAATAATATCCAAATTTTCATATTTTTCAAATGAATTTTATGTGTGCATTTGAGATTTGGATAGGATCAAATGTTCTCCCATTTTCAATTACAATTGCTGGATTATCCTAGTGAATCACTAATTGCTTTGAATTTCATTTTCTGATCAATCATTTAAAATTGATCGGCGATAAACAAATCCAGTGATAAAGTGATTCCATTAAAACATTTGCTTATCAAAGTTTTGACCCCCCGGCGGTGATTAATGCTTTACAAATTGGTCAATGATCTCACCTTTGTCTTTGTGTCAAGCTCAATGTCTTTTCAATCACTGATCTGATACTTTCCTTTAGGGTTGCAACCCTGACCCCGCCCCGACCCCGAACCCCGACATTTTTGGCCATTTTTCGGGGTTATCCCCGACCCGAACCCTGACGCTTCCAACCCCGACAACCCCGACCCCGACACTTTTAATTAAAAAAGAAATGACGCCATAAGCACAACAAAAAATGGCTTTTGCCCTTCTGTTGTTGGGCAAGCCTTCGCCGTTTTGCCTTGGCACTATTAATTCTTTTCCCCTTTTCACCCGAGGCGATTAATTCTCTCCCCGCCCTCCGACATTTTCCCCCGAGGCGTTCCTCCGATTCAGTAAAAATGACATAATAATGGATACTTTTAATGGATGGGAGGAAAATTGGAGATAATGGTGAAGAAAAGAACGGACGATTGGCAAGGGAATGACACCAAAAAATGAAACAAAAATTTGTGTCATTTTGGCGGACAGGGGCCGACTGAGCGCAAACAGTAATTTTTCAAGCCAATTAAATTGAAAATTTTCAAATTTTATGGAATGTTTTTTCAAAATTTTCCTCATTTCGGCCACCTCAAAATTCGTACTTTACTCTCATTTAACTAGTTTTTTTTATTGTTGTTTATTGTACATATTTCTCTATTTTTGTGCATAAAACTTAAGAAAAAAAAACATTGAAATTTTGGAGATAAGGTTAAGAAACAAACGGATGATGGGTAGAGCTGGGATTTTTAGGTGCTAAAAACCCCCAAAAACAATTTCGCCCACACAATTGCAATTGGTCAAGAAAATAAATAATAAATATAGTGGACGAATTTTTTAGGGGAATATTTTCTGAAATTTTGGTCAATCTTTAGGGGTATATTTTTTAAAAAATTTTTGGACAGGTTCTTAGATGGTGTGTTTTTCAATTTTATTGCATTTTTGCTATGAAATTTCTGGAAAAAGGCCAAAATAGGTGCTAAAACTCGAAAAATGCCAAAATAGGTGCTATGACCGAAAATAGTTTTAGGTAATTTTAGGTGCTAAAAAGTCGCTCTAAATCGAAAATTGTTCGGAGAAAATGCTATTTTTGGGCTTCTCTCATCATAACTAAGCCGCAAAAAAAAGGTAAAAACCTAAAAATCCCAGCTCTAATGATGGGCAAGAGAACGACACCAAAAAATGAAGCCAAAATTTGTGGAATTTTGGCGGACAAAACGCCGACTGAGCGCCAAACATTGAGCACCAGAATCATACCTCAACCAAATTTGCAATTTTTATGTCAAAAACGGTCGATTCAAAGCCCTTAAAAAGCTAGAAAATAATTCTAGTTTTTGTTCCAAATTTGCAATTTGTCCCCCGCCCAAAAAATGATCAATTTGGAGGACTTTTAGGAACATAAATTGAGAAATCGAATGGGTTTGACGGCATTTAGAAGCAATTTGGCATAAATTTAAAAAAAAAGAAGCTAAAAGTAAGTTCAAAAGCAATTAAGAGGAAAAGGAATGAATGGATGGGATAGAAAATTGGAGATAATTTTAAGAAACGAACGGACGATTGACATTGAATTCTTTTTAATTTTATTTTTAATTTAAAAATGATTAATTTAATATTTATTTTACGCTTTTTCTTGTGTAAGCTTTCGCCATTCCAATGGTAGAACAAGAAATTCTTTTCTGTTGTCCAATTTTATGACATTAAAATTTTGCAGCGTCAAAACTGAACAATTAAAATGGTCGTCGCTTCACTGAAATTGTGCAAAAATTATTTAATTGTCATTTTATTTGTTAAATTTCATTTATTACCAATTTAATTATCATTTTTCTTTTTAAAAAATTTAATAAAACTTTCAACACAAAATTCATTTTCAAAAAATTTCTGATTCTTTGATTTCTGAGACGAAAAATTATTAGTATTTTTTTTTGTCTTATTTTTAGCGAATTTTATTCCGAACGAATAATTAGCTGATCAATAAAGCGGAAAGCTATAGTAGGCAGCAAAAAAACAACAACAAGGTAATAGCCCTAATGGGAAAAATAATGATTTGAATTTTTCGATTTTTTGCATTTAATTATTTTATATTATATTTTTCATTTTTTTTTTTCTAAAATTGCTCAGAACCTTAAAAATTTTTGTAAAAATGGTTTTTTATTCTATGAAATATTGTAAAAAATAAATATGTTAATTGAAAAAAAAAACTTGGTCAACCTGAATATACATATACTTCTGAACAATTCTAATGCTAAAAAACAGGTACTCGCGCGAAAACTGAATAAAAATTTTGTATTTGGAAAATTTTGTCCAAAAATTTTTATGTTCTAAATTTACCGGTTTTTACCGGTACCGGTACCGGTACCGGTACCGGTGGAAAAAGTTGGTACCGGTACCGGTACCGGTTTTTGCAGTACCGGTCAGTACCGGTACCGGTTTTTTTGCAATTACCGATTACCGCTCAACTCTAGTCTAAACTGCAATAGAACCGGATTTTTGTCATTTTTAAGAGAGAAAAATTTTGTAAAAAAAATTGCTTTGGCCAACTCTCCTGCTGGCTGATCTTTCAACTTTTCCACCCCCTGCAAAAAATTTCGTTTTTTTTTTTAAATTTTTGCCTGAATTTATGTATATATTGAATTTCAAAATTCTTTTTAGATTAAATGAATTTAGGATTAGTTTTTTTTAGTTAATCCTTTTTGTACACATTAAAATTTTATGATTTTTTTCAGTTTTAAGCCTTGAATATGTAAATTTTTGAAAGATGGAGGGGGGCTCTTAAATATAACTTAAAAATTATAAAATTAACAAGAATTTAAGAATTTATCTTATCAAGACCCACCCAGTACGGAACCCGTCAGTTGGCCCCGGCACGATTCGGCCCCAGCGGCTTTTTGGCTATAACTTTTTTCTTTGTCAACCAAATCAGACATTGTTGGTAGCATTCGAAAGCCCTAAGTGTCTTCTATTAGCCTGCAAAATTTTGAAAAATTTTGTTAAGGTTCAGGAAAGTTATGGCCAGAAAAATTCAAAAAACCAAATTTTCCAACCTTTTTGGCCATAAATTTGTTCAAAATTGACGAAATTTTTTGGCTTTTTGCAGGCTAATAGAGCATTTGAAGGGCTTTCGAATGATACCAATAATCTTTGATTTGGATGACAAAGAAAAAGTTATAGTTCAAAAACTTGCTGGGGCCTAACTGACGTAGAACCGACCCAGTAGGAAGGATTAAATGCAATTTCTGAATATTTAAATTAAATTTGAATTTTGGATTTTTGGTTTTGGTTTTATGAGAGGTTCTCTAAAACTCAAATCAATTTAAAACATTTTTAAAATCTCGCGTAAATCGTTATCGTGTTTAATTTTGATTGTTTTTTTTTATTTTGCACTAATTTCGATGATTCTAAAGAGTTAATTTTGATTTGATTTTTGCATGACTTTTTGTAATTAACAACACTCTGTTTTTAGTAATTTTTAGCAAAATTTCATGGCATTTAATGTGCCATAATTTTTTTTTTTTTTGAAACATAATATGCCATTTCGTGAGAAAAAGCCATTTATGGTTAATGCCAGAGAAATTTGAGTTGCTACGACGAGCCCATTCATTGTAATTGAAAAGGCATTAGTTTTTGCAGCAAATTTTCATTTGAACAAAATGCCTCGGGGCAAATCGATAAATTCATTTTAAAATTTACAATTTAATTTAATTTTAATACATATTTGAATAAAAAAAAGCGGCTGTGACTTAATCACTTGCAACATTTTTACATTTAAATAATGGATGAAGCAGAGAATTTGGACACATTTGAACGCTATTTCTACCTTATAAACGGTATGATGATGACTAATGAATGAATGATACGATATTTTTGTTGGTCAGAATAAGGCTGGAAGACAAATAATACCTTAGGCCTTTTTTCCGAGATAAGGCAAGAAAAAATTGGAGGATTTGTTAATTTTCGGCAAAAAAATTTTATTACGAATTAAAAAATTAATTAAATTTTTATATTGCAGTTTTTATGCCAAAAAACAAGGGAATAATAAAATAATACAAATTATTCAATAATTTGTTTTGTCGTGTTGGCATTTTGTCCTCCCTCCAACCCATTCAAATTAACTTCGATCACTTTTAAAAATTGATTTGGCATTAAAATTAAATTCATAAAAGATTAATTAAAAGGTTTCGTTGGTGCTGCATTGAATTCAATTGTTCTGTTGATCGGACTGCTTAAAGTGGACACTGCGGATAAGCCAAGACAAGTGGGAAAAAATTTTGATTTTCAAATTTAATCCCACCCAACTCATTGTGATCAGCTGAGAAAATTTTGAAATATATTTTAAATTAATTGTTTTAATTTATTTAATCCCATCCCAGATCATTGTAATCAGCATGACTTTGGCTGATTTATTGACTTGCCTATTTTACATGCTGACCAGGATGGCACGCAGAAATTTCTAAACAAAAATGGAAATGAAATAAAGGGCAAATAAAAACAGCAGTCGCTAAACACTCCCCTTAATCTTCACAGTTTTTTTATATAAATGCCAAAAACTAATTTTTCTTTCAAAAATTACCCCTAATTAATCCCCAACTATTTTCGGCACATGTTGTTTGTTCATCAACCATATCAAAAAAGGTTTTTGGACATTTTTCTGACCTCGAGACTGGGACTCAATTGTCTTGGACCTGTCTTTAGTAACTTTTTCGGAATTTTTATCAATAAAATTTGAATTTTTCAAAAACTTTACCAATTTTAATTTTCCAAATTTTTACACATCAATCGGCTGCCGGCCTCACTTTGTCACCCTTATTATGTGTGCATTGTAACTCCTCAACTGTGCAGTTGCCTATGTCTTCTGTGGATTAACGTAAAACTTTTTTGGTCATTACATAATTCGGATTTAAATTTTAAAAACCGTCAAAAATAATTACAAAAATTTAAAAAATTAATTTATTTGAATGTAATTAATAAAATGCCAACATTTTCAACTAAAACTGAATGCAAAGAGAAACTGAAAAATCTTAAACATTCATGTTTTAAAAAATCGCCTAAATTTATTTATTTTTTTGATTTTTGAAAATAAAAAATTGAAAATTGTTGCATATAAATTTTAATGAAAATTATTTTTTGTAATTTCAGGTTGACAAATTGATTTTCATTGGCCGTCCTCTGCACTATTATCAGCTGGTGAAGCGCGATCGGGTTCTCATTCTGATTGCATTGTCATGGCTTTGTTTGATCAGTTTGGTGATCACACTTTACTCATTCATGGAGATTAAAGTAAATTAAATTTAATTAATTTTTAAAAATAATATCTTATTAATTATAATAATTTGATGCTATCACTGATCATAATTTTCTGCTGAACCTTTTAATTTGGTCATTATTTTATTTTTTGAATAAATCCCTAAATTAAATCTGTGTTAAAAGTATCTGAAAATGATCAGTTTGGTTGGCATTGGCACTTTTTGCCAAAAAGCCTGGTTTTGAGAAAAATTTTATTTTTTAGACTGTTTTTGAACAAACAATTAGTCCTTGAAATTTAAAAAAAAAGATTTTTGTTTGCAAATATTGCAATTAATTTAACATTTATATTTTATTCCTTTATTTAATTTTATTTTTGCAATTTTCACTGCTTTGTATTTTAAAATATTGAATTTTTTTATTAAAGAAGAATTTATGAACTATATAATGTTTTTTCTCCATGTTTTAGCATCCATGTGACAACGTTGAATTGGCTGCCAAAACTTATCTGTTCATTTGTCTATTGTATGTGTCGACCATTACCGTATCGTTCATCGTGTCAGCCATCATCTACTGTATCGCGCGGAATTCAACACGAATCCGATCCACGGCTTATGCAACGCGTTCGGTATTGTGAAAATGGGAAAGTAGAATTCAAAAACGAGAGTATTGGATTTTTTATTAAAAAATTACGGTAAATATGGAAATATAGAAATTTTGGCTATGAGACAGCCAGTGTACTACGGTATTATAATTTAACTGTATAAAAAAATAAATTTTCATGACTGAGTTTTTTCCTTTCCACAGCGCCTGTTCAAGCAGCTGTTCTTCGTGTTCTCCAGCACCGCGTGGACATTCGCCACCTGCTTACCGTACCGGTTACTGTACCTTGGCATCACATTTCTTTTACAAAGACAGTAGGCCTTCACCCCGAACCCGAATTCGAACATTTTTCGAATTTTCTTTTTTAATTTCAAAAATCATGAAAACATGTTTCGGGGGGTTTTCGGGGTCGCTCATCACGAATCCGGCATCCATTTCGATCAATTCCGAACCCCGAACCAGAATTCGAACATTTTTTGAAAATTCAAATTTTCAATTCTATTGCATAAAAGCACTGCGTTGGACATAAAAAGCGTAAGTGTTATCATCGTTTCAATTTTTCTTCTGCCTTTGTTATTCATCATTTTATTTTTTAACAATGTTCGAATTCTGGTTCGGGGTTCGGAATTGATCGAAATGGAGGTCGGATTCGTGCTCAGCGCCTCAAAACACCCCTAGAAACATTTTCTTTATCTCTGTGAATAGAGAAAAACTGAATTTTGCTTCTCTCAATAAAAATTGTTTTTCATTGTCGACCAATTCCAACGGTCTTGGTATCATTCGAAGGCATTCCTTTAATTTTTTTCTCCCAATCCCGGGTTTTGGCGTAAATATCTGAGCCTTTTATTTCTTTAACAACGTATCATTAATTACTGGGTATGCCGCCAATGTCTAATGACCCCTGGCGGCCTAATTAAACAAAGCTCATTAGCTTTCGCTTTTCGTAACCAAATTTAGCACAGAATTGGCACCGCCCAGCGCAACAACAGCACATTGGTGTCCTTCACGGACCGACGGCATTCCGAGCATTTGCTGTACAGCAAATGTGCCATTGCTAACGCTGAGCACGGCACGAGGAGGCCAAACAGCCGATCGATAACAATCAATGCTAATGACCTATACGAGGGCACAAGAAGCAAAAGTGCCAAAAAATGGCGTTCAAATGCGGAAAAAACGGGGAAAGGCGCGGCACGTTTAACCCAATCGTTGAAAGTGGCGACGGATAAAGGCACCGATTCAAAAAATCGGCAAAATCGTCAAGAAATTTGAATTTTTTTATCTTAAAAGCTCACTATCTTTGTTTAATTTTCTTTATACAATATATAAATTATTTTATATTAAGAAACATTTTTTTAATAAAAGTAATTAAATTAGATATTTTCAAAAAAAAAAAATTAATTTTTGTTATCCGTCAAAATAATAATGCGAAATAATCCAAAAATATAAATGTATAAAAAGTGAAATGGTAAAGGAAAATCAAAAATTTTTACTGACAATTAATAAAAAATTATTATTATTATTATTAAAATTAGAGTTAAAAAAAAATAATTTTTTTCGAAATCATTAATTAAGTATCAAATCTCAAAAATTTGCTTTTCAGGAGAGTTTCTCAAATTGAAAATGCTTTTTTTAGCATGTCAATTTTTTATAATTTTATACAAATTATTTTTTTTTTAGATTTCAATAAAATAAAAGTGGACACAAAATACTTTGTTTCATTTTTTTAATAGCAGGTCAATTAAAGCAAAACGACAAAATGGAAAAAAACAATCAAAGATCATAAGTGATGACAATTAACGCGAATTAAAATGATTAATTAATTTACATTGAAAAATTATTATGATTAAAGTGTGATGGGACAACAAATTAATTAATTTTCGGCAAATTTAAATATTTTGTCAGTGAAAATTTTGAAATTCAAAATTTCTTCCTTTTCATGAGAATTTCTCAAATCCAAAAAAAAAAAAAACTATTTTCGCGTGTCAATTTTGCCAAAAAAATTAATTAATTATTCCATCCCTAATTATTTTTATGGGCAAAAAAATGTCATTATTTTTACGAATTTTGCTCCTTCGCCCTTTGTCGGCACACTTCGTTCAGTGCCATCATTTTTGCCATTTCCACGTCCTGCTGCTCGTCGTCGTTGGTGGTGCTGCTTCTGCTGTTGTCGTTGAAGTACTGGGCCGGGCCCTTCAGACAATCCTCCAAGGCCTAAAAATTTTAAACTTTTAATGAAAAATTCATTTTTAAAATAATGGAAAATAAAAATAATAATAAATAATATAAATAAATTTCAATTTATATATTAAAAAGTACTGAGAAACTTACGGCAAATTGCGTTTTTGCAGCATCGCAGCCCATCTTACTCAAGTCCATCAGCTGTCTGTTGACACTTTTGCCAATGGCAAACGATGCCATGGCACACTTTCGGGAGCAGGCAGTTTCTTTGACCGGGCCTTGGACATTCATCAGGAAATCGCAGCAATAATTGCCTGGGGAAATGAAAAAAAACTATATTAATTTAAAATAAATTTATTAAAAAAAACAAATTCAAATTTCGTGGAAAATTTTTTTATTTTTCTCTGCCTCTTCATTTTGCATATCACAGAAAATTTTTAAACATTTTAAAGCTAGAGAAATTGAAAAACAAAATGGAAAAGCAATTTCAAAAAATCGTAAAACATTTTTTTGTTTATTTTTAATTTAAATTATTTAAAATTACGGCAAATGTCCGTCGGCGGATGTACTCGGCCGGTCTGACGATGGAATTCAGTCTGCGCACAACTTATCGTCTTGAAAATGGTTGTCTTAAAATTAAAAAAACTATAAATAAATAATTTTAATGCTTTTTCAAAAATTAATTATAATAAATAAATTTTACAAAATATATTTTTAAATAAATAATCAAATTAAAACAATAAATGAATTAATTAATAATTATTTATTTATTTTTAGTTTTTTTAGAAATTTATTAAAGTAAAAAATTTAAAAAAATATTTTTGCAAAATAAAAAATATTATTTTTTAAATTTCTTATTTAAATTTTATGAGCAAATTCAATTTTACAATTAATTTTTCTAGGATATATGTATACAAGTTACATAAAAAACTTTTTAAAATTTTCAGGAAAATTAATTAAAAGAAATATTTTTAAAAAAAAATTTTGAAAAATAAAACTATGAGTTTTTTGTTTCTTATTTTAAATACTAAAATAATTTTTAAACAAATATTATTAAATACAAATTAATTTTTTTGTTACCATCTCACAAATTTAGGAAAACTTTTTTAATATTTTTTATAATTTATTTATTTTTTAATTAAATATAATTTTTTTTTACCATTTCAACATTGTCGTCCTTGCACATCTGTTGGGGAAATTCCGGTGCCTTGTCGAACATTTCGTCGACACAGCAAAATATTGGAGTCGATGTTCCTTCGTACTTGGGGCAGCATTTTTGGATGGCTATAAACAATGAATTTTTAATTTTGAATTTTAGTTAAAATTAAAATAATAAAATTAAATTACTATTTTTTATCGACTGATGCCTCGATTGAGGATGTTGATGCCACCAATTGAAATGGAGAGAAGCAATTTGGGGGAAAATGCATGGGAATAAAATGAGGAGAAGCATTGTTTGCGATTTGAAAAAAAAATGCGCTAAATTTTTAAAAAATTTATGCCATTTTTCGTGTCCACATATTTAATGCTTTAAGCTATTTTAAATTAGCCCATTTTTAGAGGAATATTTTACATATAAGGAAAAGCAATAAGAAAATAAATGTGCACTTAAACCGGGAATAAATTTGTGGACAATAAAACAATCTCAAGGACATTTTGGATGGTCAGTGCCATTTATAATTGGGGAAAGGATTGGACAAAATGCCAAAGGCATCCATCGCAGAAAACCCTGACAAATGAGGGGGGGGGGGGGAATTGAAAATTTCAAAAAGTTTCGTTAAGTTTCAGAAAAAATAGGCCAAAAATTTTCGGAAAACCCAGTTTGTCTAAGTTTTTTGGCCATAATTTTTCTGAAACTTAACGAAACTTTTTGAAATTTGGCAAGCTAATAGAGCTATCGAATGCTACTAAATTCATTCAATTCAAACATCCATGAAGAGAGTTATGCTCCAAAAACCAGGCTGGCGCCCAGTTGGTTGGCGCCCAGTCGTATCGGTCCAGGGGAATTGAATGGACTTATATATCAGCAAGGTTACCGCGGGACGGGAAAAAAATCTGAATTCGGATCGGCTGGGCAAAAAACGTTCGGGTGTTCGGGTGTCCGGACCCGGGACTCGGTACGAGAAAAGGACGGGATTCGTTAGCAATTTTCTAGCAAATTCAAGTGAAAATACTAGAATTTTCTTCCTTTTTTTCCTAATTTTCCAATAAAACCACAAAAAAAAGTTCACTTTTTTTTTGTAAGAAAACAAAAAAATTCTCAGAGTCAAAATTTGGATTGAAATTTTGAAATTGTTAAGGCGAAAACAGAAAGAATCTTTAGAACAAAGAAATGAATTTTGGGCCCTTACAAAAAATTTAATTAAATGGGGTGAATTTTTTTGGCATCGCTTGGGGGCATTTTGCTCGTTGCCCAAACTGTCAAAACTCCGCAATTTTGGCTCAGCTTTTATACGCCACCGGCGGGGTGGTCATTGCCACCCTAATCGTCGCCGCACTTTGCATGACACCTAGCAACACCCCATTAAACAATCACCCAAATTCTTCACCCCCCCCCCAAATCCCCAAATTTTCCCCACCCACCCGAAATTCGCCGCCCGCCACCCTTTCTCTTTGCGCATCATTCGCTCCATTTTGCATCATCCCCCGGGTTTTGCACATTAAATTTTTGCAAAAATTTGAACTTTTCACGAGTTTCCGTCCCATTTGACCTTCGGCGATTTGTGCGAAACGCTCTGTCCCCCGAGGGGCGATGGTTCAAACAATCGGTCCCCCGAGGGGCGATGGCTCCATTTTAAAATTTCGCCCACCAAAGTGCAAGCCAAATTGGGCAATGCCCAATTTGCAGAAACAAACAGTGGGAAAGGCAAATCGCCGCAATTAAATGGCCTCCAAATGATTATTCAATGAAATAGAAAAAAAAGATTCAAATTTGAAAATCTTATGCTACATTTGGAAAAAGCAAAAAATAAATAAATAATTTATAAAAAATTAATATGAAATAACTGTGAAAACAAGTTTCAATTTTATTTTATTTACATATTTCGTGAGCGATTTCACATACAAAAAATAATAGATTAAAAATTTTTATGTAAATTTTTATTGTCATTGTTTTTTAATAAATTTTCATCAAAATTTTTTAACATTAATATTTCGTTTTAGTAAAAAAAAAAGGTCACAGAAACATTTTTTTATCCGAAAATTGTTTTTTAAGCATTTATTTCGTATATATTTTTCATAATTATTTCGTATATATTTTTCATAATTATTTCGTATATATTTGATAAGTTCGAACATGAACAAAGTTATTGTGTAAAAACCCGGGATTGTCAATCGATTGGACTCATAAGTCACATTGGACTCATAAAAGTCGATTGGACTCATAAAGTGCACTAGAGCCGTAATTTCTGTATTTTTATGGGTTGCCTATTTTGTCCAAATTCTCTAAACTTGTTTCGCATTTTTTACACATTCAATTTACAAAGTGCAAGCAGCCAACTTAGGAATGCCTGAAACAAATAGTGGGAAATGCAATCGCCGCAATTAGATGTTAAATGGCCTTCAATTATCCATTGAAGAGGAAAAAAACAAAATGTGATTCAAATTTGAAAGTTCGTTTGCGTAAATTTGCAAAAAAAAAAAAGATAATTTTTTTTTAATTTAGGAATCAGAAAATAAAATAACATTTTTAATATTTAATTAGCCGAATAAATTATTTTATTATTTAAATTGCCCATTTCATATTTATAATGGCTTAAAAATGTTTTTTTTATTTTCTGCAGTTGACCATTGGCATAACAGCGGTGTAAAGTTTTGAGTTTGCCTCCATTTTTCTTGGCCAAATGTATTGGCAAATTTTAAAATCAAAGAACTAAAGCGAATGCTTTGACCAAGTTACTGTATCGACATTTTTGTGATGATTAATCATTACAGTAATTTATAGAAAATTTAATGAATTCTCATTAAATCTCAAAAAATAATTTTACATACACTGTGTTGCATTAGAATAGGGACACCCTATTTTTTGGGAGTTTGACCGCTTCCCATGAACCAATCGATCTGAAATTTTAATTGTACGTAGCAATTCTGAAAATATCAAGATTCTGAAAGTGAGAAACCGAAATGACGTCGGAAAAAAATTTTACGAATTTTTTTCCAAAATGGGGTGTTAATTTAAAATAGAGACACTTGATAAAAACGAACAAAATCTCAACAACTACCAAAAATAAACAGATAAAACAAACTAAATAAGAAAGAATAAAAGTCACAATTGATCCATCAAAATTTGTAATTAATCGGTTAAATGTTGCTGTAGTTATGTTGAATTTTCTAAGTTTTCAGGAGAAATTAAGGGCCAAAAGGCTTAAATCGCCTCTAACATTTGCCCAACCGAATCAAACTAACAGCAATCAGCACTAAGATAACGTACAGACATCCTTTAAGCATTTTTTATTCATTTTATGCCATAAAAAAGGCATTCCCAAAAAATAGGGTGTCCCTATTCTAATGCAACACAGTGTATCATTACGAATTTTTGGTAGATTGTTGGCATTATCTCATGATTCAAACAAAATATTGGCGGAATTGCGTAAATTTCGTAGTCTTAAAATCCGCAGATAAAATGTCTGGCATTGGTTTATCGGACGGCATTTTATCCTCTTATTTAAAATATAACCCAAATTAAAATAGGTTTTAAATTAATCCGATAATTAGTGAGATCATGTGATAATTAATTCTGGCTTGTTTTACATTTTTAAAAAGAGACTTTAATTCCAATTGCAAACTGATCACCAATTGATCACTTCTGTTCATCGACTATCTCTTTGCTCAGCATTTGATCATCTCTGATCCCTACCGTTAAAATTGCTGATCAATCAATGTGTCCAAATTAAGGCATTTTTCGTCCCCTCCGTGCGGCACCGAATTGCTGCATGCCATTGGCACGTCCACCAACATTCCTATGGCATTTTTAAATTTTTTTTTGAAAAATGTGAAAAAATGAATTAGGGGTTAAATGAATTTTTATAATTGTTAAATTCTCTTACCGTCGGTTCATTTTGGGGGCGATTAAAAAACAATTTGGCTTATTTCGAATGATGTCTCAAAGAGCAGAATAATTGCGTTAGAATGACGTTTTTAATAATAATAATGAGAGGAAAATCGAAAAGCAAAGCCTTTTATAGAGATTTTATTGGTGTTATCTTTTATATGTGCGAAATTTTTATATTTAAAAAATTATTATTTTTTGTTTTAAAAAATAGAGTCAGTCTTATTTTTAATTTTTTTTTTGATTTATGAATTTTCAAAAAAAAATTTCGGAAATTTAATTTTTTGCATAATTTAGAAATGCTCAACTTAACTTGGCAAAAACACTTTTCTTCTTTGGGCATATAACGCTCAAAAATCCGATTTGGCTACCTGAGAAATTTGGAATTTTAAATTAAAAATTCAATTAATTTATTATTTTTCACCGATCATTGACACATTTGAAAAAGCGCACAAAGCGAAGGTTGCCATCCGGACAATTAAAATTTATTAAATTATATTTTAATTAAAAATTACCATTTTTGCACGTGCCTAAATTTAAACAAAATAATTAAAATAAATAATTGACGAAAAAATAATTAATAATACAAATTAATTCATTAATTAATGAATTAATTAATTCATGAAAGAATTGAAAATTCATGGCCTATTATTTGCAATATTTTTATGGCATTTTCTTTTTTACAATTATTTGGCATCCTTTGATGGCATTTTTCCCCCTTTTTACTGTGCATTAATTACCCCATTAAGTGTGCCGTTGGCCACCATTTGAGCCAATCGTTGGTAAGCAATGAATTCGTTCAGTGCCGTTTTGATGCCCATCAGTTCAGCCACTTTCATCGTTTCGTCCAACATTACCTTAGCACATGAATTTTTATTTTTTATTATTTAATGTGCTCTCATTAAAATTATTTTTCAAAAAAATTTATTTTCGACGACTATTGAAATAATAAATTTTCATTTTTTTCTGTTTTATAAAAAAAGATTCCAATAGCCTAAAAATGAGTTTTAATCAGCAGAAAGACATATTAGCATAATTCTTTTTAACATCAATTTTTAATGGTGCTCTTATACCATTTTAAGCAATTAATACAAAAATGGAAAATCGATAGAAAATTTTTTCAATTTTTTTTGGGGGGAATTTCTTCCCCGAAGGTCAAAGAAAAATGAAATTTCAGTGTCGATCAGCTTTTTATAATTATATAAAGCATTGATCAGGCCCAATTTTACCTCAGTGTTTTGTGCGTCAGAGACGCCCATGGCCCAGGCCAATGGGAAGAAGCAAAAGCCGAGGATTTTCTGAAAATGTTAAAATGTAAATTAAAAATTTTATTTAATAAAAAATGGCATTTTTCCTCAGTCTCGACTCTCATAAAATTTTAAAACCCCAATTCTCGACCAATTATTTTGAAAAAGTACAGTAAAGTACAGTACAGTCCAATACAATACATACATTGAATGAGAGTTCCGCTATTCCAACCATTGAGCCAAGCCAACCAATGGTCGAATTCAAAAATGCCAACAGGGCAATGTAAGTGACCAAATTGGCACCAATGGCAATTGCAAAATGGGACTGAACCGGGCGGAGTCAGAAGGATGGGGGGGGGGCGATTACTGTATTTGAAATGAATGACACTGTGTTACCGTACGAATTGAGGATGCTGTAATGCACTCCAAAATTGTCTCCTCATTGTCTCGCTCGGCAAATTTCATCTTCTGAATTAAATAAAATATTATTTTGATTTTTTTTTGAAATAAATTCCGTGATTACAAGAAATCCTTGGCATTCCGATTTAAAATTCAAACGGGATAAGCTCTGACTCTCGGAGAGCAAAGTTGGGGATCGAGGAAGACAACAAAATTTGTCAGGAATGGCTCGAGAAATTAAAGACAAAAATGTTGGTGGGCAACACCTTCATCGGGGAGTAAAATTTTCATAAAAGTCGAGAAAATAAAAATTTTCAACCCCCGCATCGGATCGGGGATTAATCCTAATGTTCAAATCAGTGGCACATTTTGTGCCAAACCCACACACTCACTTCGGCCTCCTTATGCTGTGAATGTTCCACCTCGGGATAGACCAATTTGGAGATGCCCAACGAAATTGCAGAATTCATCAAAGTGGCGGACAACAGATGGATTGGACAATTCTTTGAAATTTGAAAATTATTTTAATTAATTTAAATGACATTTGCCATATTTTCGATTTCGTGCCGAGTCATTAAGCCCTGAAAAACGCAAAATCCATGGCCCAGAATTTTGTTAAATAAAATTAATAAGATATTTAATAGAGGCCTCGGGGGTTTTTCAACCTCCCATTTTTGGGCTTTGTTGGAGGGGACAATATTAGAGGAAATACGTTATAATTCACATATAAATTTTTATACTTTTTTTTAAATAACACGTATATGAACAGAAAGTTAGAGCTTTTCAATAGATATAATTTTAGTATTTTTTTTAATCATAAAATATAAAACAAAAATCGATGCTTCCCCTTGACCTATTAATAATGTAATTAACGGATCAATTAATATTTAATTGTGTACCCCAAGTGCGATATAAGCGGAGAATAAAGCGCCCGCAATGCATGCAAAGCCGGCGGTCATCATGCAATGAATTTCGGACGCGGTCATTGTGATAATGGACGGCTCAATCAGAATGGCAGATTCTGTCTGGAGAAATTTCCTTAGCGAGTAAAATGCCATAAATCGATGGCCGACATTCTGTCGGGATTTTAAAAATCCGAAATTTGGCAATTTCGTCAATTTTTTTTTTGGATCAGGGATGGGATTTGATATTATAGATACTACAGTATTTTTGTTTTTAAAATAGTTTGCCAACACACTTGGCCAAGAAAAATGCAGGCAATCGCGTTCAAACTTTCAGCCGCTGTGGTGCCAATGGTCGTCTGCAGAACACGTGAAAATGTGCTGAGCACTGCTTGAACAATGCCAAAGTGATAAAGAAGTGCCTTAGGCAATGAATTTCACAAAAAAATAAACAATTTAAACAGCAAAAATTTACCACAATGGCACCAAAATAAATGATGATTTGAAGTGCCTTAAAAATTTTATTTTGATTGGGAAATTCTTGAAATTCCAAATTTTGATGAATGATTTCCAGATTTTTTAGGTGTTTGAATTACCTTATCCTCTATGACTGAACTTTTTTGACATGCAAAATTCGGATTTCAGAATTTTTTTTTTTGGCATTTTCTACCCTGCCTTTGGCATAGTTAAAAATTCTATCAATAAGACCTAATTACTGGAAGGAAATAATTAAAAGCTAAATTAATGGAAACTAAAAAAGAACTAAAATTCCGTTATGATTCCGTTAATTAGGGATCATTCTAAAAATGGCACCATGCGTGAAATCAGTAACCAATTAATCCCCGGATTTACTGTGGTCCCAATATTTATAAATTCCTATTTGTGGCAAAAAGCGCTGTCTGTCATTACTGTACATATAATTAAGATTGCCCAAATTTGATTTTGCGCTAAAAAAATGCCGTACAGTGAACATAAACACTTGGCGAAGCCCACAAATTGGGGGAGGAGTTGCTGCAAAACCATAAACAAAATTGGTACCATTGTAACTGAAATTGAGCAAGGTAAGCATCTGAAATTTATTAAAATTAATTAAAATTTTCAGAAAAATTTTGCCAACATTTACTTTTTCCGAAACCCAGCGGAACCCATCAGAACCGGGAGGCCACCGGAGGATGATAAAGCCGAGCGCAAGTTGGAGCAGTATACCGCTGATGACAGGACGCCATTTTATCTGCCGAGAAGGGACAGAGGTCTTTTCGGCATAGAAAACTTGTTACCCAAGGCCATAAACTAGAATTTTTTAAGAAATTCTTAGTTTTTTTACAAAAAAAATTTTTGGCATTTCTCTTCCATATAAAAATATTATTTTAATTATTAAATTATTCGTTTTTGTTTTGAAAATTTATATTTTCTCTGAATTTCTTTGATTTGAAAAATGAGAAGAGACTTAATTTCTGTTCGCATTTTTGATCAAAACAAAACGCCAAAATAAAAAAAATCACTCTTAAACGATGCGCGGATGAAAAATAGCAAAAAGTGATCAGAGAAAGGAAGCCAAATAATGATCGAAGTCGAATTCGGTTAGTGTTTGAATCGATGATCAGCCAAACGACGAAAAGCACAATTATTGCTGTGGGTACGGTACTGAAAGAATTGTAACAACAATGGATACTGTATCAGCAAAATTTTGTAAAAGATAAGTACATTTGAATAATTGATGGGTGCAAAGTTGGCACAGCACTGAAACATGGTCGCACAAGAAAGGGCTCAAGTCGTTGGCGAAGAAACAATTTGTAGGCAGCCACAGTATGACCGATGAAAAGTACTGTATTACATAAATACTGTATTTCACACAATTTGACGAATGGGTCGCCTCGAGGAGTGTTTTTTTGACAATTTTCGGGGCTTTCGCCCCACCCCGAAAAATTTTTACTGTACTTGGAAATCTTTGGACCTCGAACGCTTTTATACTAAGGTCCTCTCCAATCCTCGGGGAGAGAAATGTCAGAAATCGGGGAGAAAATTCCAAATTTCCCGAAAAAATTGTCGCGGAATTTAAGACCCAAGCCCCCAAATTCCAACCCGCCAGCACGGGCAATGCGGTGCGAATGTTGTGAATGGCTGCACAAAGTGCGAACAGATGGACGCCAAGCAGAAAAACCACCATAAACAGCGAACGAAAATATCTGAAATTTATTTTAAATCACCGATAGAAGAGTGATCACTGATCAGCTCTGATTAGAATGATCAGCAACTGAACGATAAAGCTTTCCAGTTAAAAAATAGCCTTAACTTATTAGTAATTTGTAAATTTCATGGCGATCCGAATTCTATCAGTTCGAACAAATTTGTGTTAAAAAGTCCGCCGATCATTTTCTCAATCTTTTTGATCAAATACCGGCCTCAGATCAGTCAGTGAAACTGTCATTCGTTATGACAGTTAAATGCTCAGAGAAATTCAAAAAGCCAAGCTATTTTTTCGCAAAATTTTCTCGCATAAATTTGGCTTTGCTTCATTACCTTTTTGGATGGCACAACATTTTCAGCAGAGAAAACCAAATAATTTGGCGTGAAAACAACGGCATTTTTCCGATGCGTATGAACAAAAATTTTCAAAAATATTTTAGAAATAAATCAATTTGAGGTCATGGAATGCTGGAAGTTGGAACTGAAATGAAATAATCGATCACTGAATTGACTGATAAATGAACAAACAAACGAAAAGTAATTGTGAATTATTCCCAATTTTTAATTAATTAATTAATGAACGATTATTATTAATTATTATTAATATTTTAAAATTGAATTAAGAATTTTGTTTTTTTAATCATTTTATCATTTGCCAAATAATGCATAATTTAATCCTTTCAGATTTAAAAAGCCGAATTTTCGTCAATCATCATTTACATTAAAAAATGATCAGAATTCGAATTGCACAACATTCAAAAATGACAGTTTTGTTGACACAAAATAATAATAAATTAAAACTTGAAAATTGCAAACTTCTAATCATTCACAGCTTTTTAATAAATGATACCAATTTTGTTGAATTTATTTAATAAAGAAAAAAATTATAACGCCTTGAACTTCTCGTACCAGCAGACAGATGAGAATTCAAAAAACCAAATTTTCCAAATTTTTTGGCTCGAACTTTTTTTGAACCTTAACGAAATTTTTCGAAATTTTGCAGGCTAATAGAGGATACATAGGGCTATCGAATGATACCAACAATGTTGGATTTGGTTGGCAAAGAAAAAAGTTATAGTCCAAAAACATGTGTTCGTACGAAAACGGCCCGTACGAAAACGGCCTGGCCCCGCTTAATGTTTTTTTCTTGTCATTGTCAGACAGACAGTGAAAGAAAATAGTACAATAGATAAGGGAAGAAATGAGAGAAAAGCGAGAGAAAAACGCTTAATTAATGAGCGTTCTCTTTGCCAGACAGACGGTGTAAGAAAATAGTGCAGTAGAAAAGGTAAAAGAAATGAGAGAAAAGCGAGAGCGCGTGGGGCTTAATTAATGAATGACATGAATGTTCCCTTCCCCTCTTTACATCCCATCACAAAAATAAACCGAAAATTTTATTCATTATACATAAGCTCATTGGTTCGCTTGCGCGCGTACGCGGTGAACTCGTTGACGCCGTTTCCCGCTTCAGATCCGCCGGCGGTGCGCGCACTGTCTGTTGTATGTTGTATTGTAATTAAAGTGTAATATAGATTTATATTATGTAAATAATTGTATCAAAAACAATTATTTACATAATATGCATTTATATTACGCTTTAATTACAATACAACATACAACGCATCTTGGCCATGCTTGTGGTCAAGTGTTGCCTGGGGGTGGCTTTTGGATCTGACGACTCGTCGTCATGAAGTGGTTGCATTCGGTTGGAGTCGACTTGAAGCAAATCGCCTTTTTTACCTTTTAGAATTTTGGTTTTTTGTTAAATTTCGTTTTTTATCCATTTTTAATTGAATCTTTAAATGGCTTTTTCTTTATTGATTAATTAAACTTAATACACAAAAAAAAAGGTTTTTATCTGAGAAAATTTTTTAAAGCCTGTTAATTAAAAAAAATTTCATAAAACACTTTTTTGACTAAAGAAATAAGTCGAAAATTTATTTTGATAGATTTTTAAACAAATAAAATGTTGCTTTTTTCAAAATGATTCAGTCTTTTATAGAATTTTTGAAAATTATAGAAATTGGAAAGTCGGTAAATTGATACAAAAATGTGTATAAACGGAGTTGTTTTTCACCATTTTTCACATTCTTCCTACAATTCACGCATTCATTTTCTTATTCTACGAATTCCTTATTGTCTTCAATACAAAAATGTCGGGCAAAGCGTCGCGGATGACGCGAAACGTCAAAACACTCATTCCCGAAGCGGTGAATTTTTAGTCGAATTGTTTTCCATCCAACGCATTGAATGAATTGTTTTTGATTTCAGCAGAAAGCAGCAGATGAAAAAACCAAAAAAGAAGCAAAGGCACTTGAGGATGTGAGTGATCTCCCGTAAACACATCACCGAGATGCAGCCGATTCGCTTCAAATTTTATTGGACATGAATTTTTGTCTCCCGGAAATTTTTTGGCACTAACAAATAAGTTCCCACTTAAATTCGAAATCGGATTCTGTTTCTTGAATTTTCTGAATTCGTCGAAATTTCGTTTGCGCGTCATTAATTAGAAATCGTGTTTCGGTTCTTAAATCATCAAATCCGTCGAACGTTTTGTTCACGATTCTTAAATTCGAATCATGTTTCAATCTAAATCCGAATGTTTCCCGCTTATCAAACTCGAAATCGGATTTCTGATGCTTTTGAATTCTGAATCCGTTGAAATTTCGTTCCCGATTTTTAAATTTGGAATCGGTTGCATCCCTAACACGGCACCTACGTTCAACTATACATCACATAACCATTTTTTGCATTTAGTTCCTGGTCTCACTGAGTCCGTTCAACAAGAAATGGGAAGTGGAGCGCACGCTCAGTTCTGGCGCCTATGGCGTGGTGTTTTTGTGCAATGACCCGTTAATGGAGTGAGTTTTTCTTGGCCCTCTGCTGCTGGTGGTGGTGGATTAAGCCAGAATTTATCCCATATTTTGCTTATCAATCATCTCTCTAACTGATTTTGATCCATTTTCAACAAAACAGCATCAAAGGCGTCGTGAAGGTTGCGCGTGCGGAGTCCGGAAGTGAAACGGCCGAGTGGGAGGCAGCTGTCATGGACAAAGTCACGAAAAATGTACGCCTCGGCAAAATATGCCAATCATGATACATACATATAACAGGGAGGGATGGAATGCTAATTTCCGAAATTTTCTGCGAAAACGTATTTTAGAAATATTTTTTCGAATTTTGAAATTTTCGTTTTTGAAAAAATTATTAGGCCTAGGAAATGCCATTCCTGTGATACATAATACTTTTGTTACACAACACCAAGCTAATATCCTTTTCTCATTTTTACCCACAGACACACGGAAAGAGCATAAACATTGTCAAACTCCTGGACAAGGGCGTTCTGGTTGCTCCGGACAACAGTCGGCTGAACTTCATGGTGCTCGAATTCTGCGAATTGACTGTCAAGAAATACCTTAGCTATGTGTGTGCATTTTGTTGGTCTTTACACACAGAATTGTTGGCAATTCCAACTTAATTAGGCTTGTCGTCCCTATGGCTTTTCCTTTGGTTCACTAAACTGCGCTAAAGTGCTCAATTGTTTATGATCATCATCATCTTATGCCATGTTTTGTTTAAGCGACCGGCTGGACCTCCACGAAGGGCTCGCATCTGTCAAGTGTTGCTGGGAGCATTGAAGGCCATTTACGACATGCACAACCAAGGACTGTTGCACCGTGACTTGAAGCCGGAAAACATGGGCATTTTGTCGAGGGCCGACCCGGTCACTGTGCTTTACGATTTGGGCATGTCACGCATGTTTACCAACCAATTGGGACAAGTAAATCTTGTCTATACTTGTTGACCGTATACATATCCCCTCTCTGTGTTTAGGTGCGCGAACCACGAACTGTTGTCCCGTTCAAGGGCACCGTTGAGTGGGCATCGGGCCATGCGCTCAAGGGGCGTGAGCAGGTGCGGTGCCATTTTGGCAAAATGACGGCCTAATTAATCAAACTTTATTTCCAATTCCAACACATTTCAGACTCGTTGGGACGATTTGATCGCTTGGCTGTACATTGCTGTGGAACTGTTTGACCCGGACGTGAACACCGAATCGCCGTACCCGTGGGACAACCACAGGATCAACAACACCAAAGTGATTGGCGATTGATTGATTTCATTCAATTGATTTCATATTATTTGCGTGTTTTTCAGGCCGTTCGTTATCTGAAGAGCTCGTACTCGCCGGCCAAAGTTCTGCTCAAGAACTGGTAAGGATTGTTGATGGCATCATTAATGTGTTATTAATGATTGCTAATTATTCCCGTTTAGCCCGCGTCAATTCTATTCCATCCACACGTATTTGTATTGCGGTAATCGTCTGCTTGTGCCGGACTATGCATTCCTTGCCGACAAAGTTGGACAAGCGATGGAAGAAATCCAGGAGCAGATCAAAAGTGGTCCGGTTACTACGCAAGGCAAACAGCCCCAGCAGTCCGCGGCTTCCGTGGCAATCAGCAAAAGCTCTGTGGCTCAGTCGATGGTCAGCAAACGCTAATAGGAAAAAACGATGCTCAAAAAAATGATCCTTAATGATGCTATTATATGTTTATGTATGTATGTAATGTATATGTATTTATTGCATTGTTGTAATATTGAGTGCGTAATAATTACGCCTGACAGTCTGATCAAATTAAAGTTGTAATTTTTAGTAGAACAAAAGAACGAAATAATCAATTAGGTAAATAATGGTCAAGTGGCGATTATAAATTGTCAAAAATTATATTATTATTTTTCAGAGATAATTTAAAAATCAAATTTCAACTTTTACAGATTAGAAAAGATGCTGCTTGCTTGTTGTATTTGAATAAATTTAAGCCATTTAAGACTTCGTGCATTATTAAACGTCGGACGATTAAGTCCCCGTTGAAAATAGAAACTTCAGTATCCGAATTTTTTAACATGAAAAATGGCAAGCGCTCCCCTAATTTGCATTTTTCTCATCATTTTAAGCCGTTCTAAATCGAATCCCTTTTGTGTTTGGGCCCTCAGATTAATATTTTCCGCTCTTGTTTATTAAAATTTTCGAACTTTTAAATTTGTACGTATGTCATCAAATGTCATCATATTATATTGAACTAATGGGCGAATACATATGAACACTTAGCGTGCTTTTTCCTTTTGTTGTGTATGTCTCTCGTATCTCTCTCTCTCTTCTCTCTTTTTCTATGTGTGCCCTCTTTTTCTTTTTCCCCTTTATTTCCCCTATCTTTTCACTTTCTCTCTCGTCATTTTTTTCCCTTGTTCTCTTTCCTTTCTTCTCTGCTCTTCGCACACGCGTGAAGAAAGCGTACGCCTCTTTTTTCTCTCTTTACTCTTTTTCTTTTCTCCCTTAACTATTTCCATGCATGTCTATCTTTCTCCAAGTATTTCTTGCGAATTCCTTTCTCTCCCCCTTCATCTTTTCCCTCTCTCTGCCCTTTGTGTGCATTTGATTTCTTTCTCTCCACTCTCATTGCTTTCCATCCACGTCAATCGCGTTTGCATTTGGGCCTCCTCTTTTGCCTCTTTTTCATTTCTCCTAACATTCAATAGATTTTAGGCCATCCTAAATATTTTGCGTGTGTTGAAAGAAGGTGTTTTTCTCCATTTTCCTTTGCATAAGGTGGTTTTACAAAATAAAATTTTAATCGACTTCGCTAATCGATTTTCGTTTTTTTTTTTGCAATTAAATGAGCAAATAGCCACCAAAAAATGTAGTGGTTGCTTAAAATCGCAGTCATTTGGATGATTTAACCCGTTTTTTAAAATTGTCTCCTTTTTTTTGTGTTAATTGCATAATTTAGTATTAATTCCTAAAAATTTGATTGATTTTCTTTGTTTATCATTTCAAATTAGATAGGTTTGCATTTAAATTTTGACTATTATGTAGGTAAAGTCGTAAATTGAAACAGTGGGTACCGGTTGCGCATTAGTTAATCCATCGATTTTTATACACAACATTTAATGGTAATGGATGAACATAAATGTACACGAGTTAAGGGGGAGGGGGGAGATTTGCCGACAAAAAAGTTAAACATATTAACATTCAAAATTTTTTGTTGTCATACATATTTTACGTTGGTATTCAATAATTGATTTATAATGACATCATCACTAAAAATTAAAATATTTTGTCTTCCGATTCCATTTTCCACAATGCTTTTCGCTTTGAATATTATAATTAATGCTTATTAAAATTAGGTATGCTTCTGCTGTATGCAAGCACACTCATTCATTCATATGTTTGCGCACCTTTCATTCAAAGATTTCCCAAAAAACAGCGACCAAAGTGTTCAGGGGAGAAGGGAAGGGGCAGGTGGGGTGCATGGAGGCAAGAAATGTAAAAAATGCATTAATATTTATTATTTTCTTATGTAATTAACTCTGCTTTTCTTTGTATTACATAGAAAAATGGCTCTTAATTAAATGAAATATATAAAAATATAAAATTGCATTTTTGTTTTTCTGTAATAATAATAAATTAGGTATTTTAAATTGCTTTCATCTCCATTATCATATCACATATCATTTACACATTTTGACTTATTTCATGTGTCTTAAGACTTAGGCTTGATTGTTTATTGCTTCACTCCCACATACACATATTTTTTTTCTCATATTCAACGGCCTTGGGCTTTTGCTTTCCAATTGGTACAGTCAGTGTCAAACAGAAATGGCATCATTTGTCATCAATCCCGGTGGTCCCGGCGGTTATGTCATTCCAAAGCGTCGAAATGCAACGGAGGAGGAAAAGAAGAAAGAAAGACATGGGGCGGCGGCGGCGACGGCGGAAGATGACGCCAAATGTGAGTGCGCATTAATTTTTGAATTTATGCTCACCGGATTTCATTGCTGGTGTTATGTTTTTGCATTACTGTAGTATACTGTACCATTTATCCCAACAAACTAAAGAGACAACCTTATAGAAAGTTGCATTGCTAAGTGTAATTATGCAGTTAGAGAGTCGATTTTATGTGTTATGCTGTTCTTTATAGAAATGCATTTTAGAATTTACTAAATTTTACCGTTTAGTATTGCTTATTAAGCGATTAAAATAGCGGTGAATGAAACAAAATTTATTTGATTGGGTTCATCATTATGAGTTTTGCCTCCCAAAGTTTGCCCATATGGAAATGATTCCAATTTCATCCAAGCCTAATTACATATTGTCAATTGTTAATGTATGCGATTGCCCTCTCTAGGAGTAAGGATTAATTTTATGATTGTGGAAATTGAGACAATGTTGATGTTGAGTTTTGGATTAGGTACCCACTTTACATATTTTGGTTGGTCTCAGTCATATGTAGTCAAAAAAGGATGGAAAAAAACCATTACGAATGCACAATTCTGAAGAAAGTCGCACTAAACAAATTTTGAGACACTGATCTGAGCTGCCATCTTAATCACTCTTGTTGATCCGCTCTAAAATTGTCTTAATGAATTTTGAATGGTCAATTTTATCCACATTTCTGAATTAGTCCAAAAGATTTATATCTTAAGATTAGCTAATTTTCTGAAAAATAAACTGCAAAAAGCGAAGCTCATAGGTTCGAACATTTGGGGAAATTTCAAGGGAATCTAAAAAATTTTTCTACGAGTTTACAGAAATGTAGTGCTTAATTTCATATATATGTACAATTTGGAAAATCTTGATAATTTGGTGTCATTTAATCGAATTTAATTTCTCCGTTTTGCTTCTCAAATCCCCCCACCCTAACCATTCCCAATGTAATTACCTAATTATTTTATTTTCATTTATCAACAATTATGCTCATTCAATGCTTTAGTGTAAAGTTTTTTGAATTATATCATTTCCATTCCTATATCCTCACGCTTAATAGGGTTTCTTAATTGTTGCTCTTTTTTGGTTACATAGCATTAAGTTGGTATCTTAAGCTGCTTCCTCATCTCGTGCTGTTGTTGACAACAAAAAGGATTCGACCGCAAGCAGAGGCACCGCCGTTCCTCCCATCCGTAACCCGCTCAACGTGTGGACCGGCTCGCTTAGATTTGAAGACCAAACTGTTGAAAGTGTTGATCTGTACTCGCCGTTCCGTGACAGTGCCAAACCAAATGGATTGTATGTTTTTTGCATTGAATTTTTCTTTTTTTGTTGGCAAAGTGCCTTCTGGCGTAATATAAAAAATAGAATTGGCTACTTTAAATAGGGTAGTTTGGCTCATTAATCAAATTATATATAATTTAATCGTGTCCCTTGAATTATAGGTAAATTCTTGGTAAAAAATGAGAGATGCGACCGTGGTAAGAAATTTTGCACTAGGTTTTTTCAAAAAAGAAGTCATTTTCATCAATTTTACCACGGTCAATCCTTTTGGTTTGCAAAATTTTTTAAATTATGATACAAATCGAGAATATGGGTCTTCGAGGTCGTTGGTCACGAATCTGACATTTCGGTGGCCTTTTACGAATCCCGAACTCGAACTAAAAGTCGAAATTTAAAAATTAGATAATCTGTCGACCTTTCATTCGAAGCCGTACCAAGACTGCCCCAGATTTACTGTTTCACAATTATTTCCACTTTCTGTTTCAGTTCCGCCTCATTGGACATCAAATTGTTGGTCACGTCCGCCGACTGTCAAAAGTATGCGCCGATTGCCGAATTGTTCAACGCTCGTTTCCATGGCACGCTGTTGCGGCGTCCGCATTTATTTGTGTGCTTACCGCGTTCCTCCCCGTCATCATCATCGAGCAGTTCATCAACCAGCCGTACGACACCGATGCAGGCTTCCTACTTCTACCTGACCAACACATTTTCGCCACTGTTTGCACGCATTTACGACAAATTGAAGGCCAAAGAAATTGTGAGTGTTTTTTTTCCATTTTTGCTATTGGACCTATCCATTTGGCAAGGCGGGGATGGACCGGAAGTCGGAAGTTAGACATTTTTGAGTGTTATATTTCCGAAATTCTTGAGCTATCGAAACTCCATGTTAAGCAATTGATGGCACATTGTCCTGTACCCGTGCCATCAATGTGGACGTGATCTCCTGCTATGAACAACGGCGCCGGCAACAAAATCGATCAGCACAGGCACAACAACTGACTGTAATATCAACAACTGTGCCATCGGTTACTACTGTCCCATGGCATGGGACAACTACCGTAGCCGACAAAAGCAGTTTTGGCGGCGGCTCCAAATTTGAAATGGAAACAAATACCGTATCAGAAGCAGTGGCAAAGGTTGAAAATGACGATAAAAGGGCATTTGCAAAAGGTCGCCAAATAATTTAGC
Organism: Heterodera glycines; assembly: GCA_004148225.2. Classification (NCBI taxonomy): domain Eukaryota; kingdom Metazoa; phylum Nematoda; class Chromadorea; order Rhabditida; family Heteroderidae; genus Heterodera; species Heterodera glycines. Next base: position 12,780,524 of record CP049711.1, on the reverse strand, counting down.
AAAAAAAAAGTCGCCGTCGGAGAAAAAAGTGGACCTTCGTATGAAAAATCGGTCCCGAGACACCCCTATGTCTCAATCGTCCGTCGTACGGTCCTTGGCCTGAGACACCCCTTGCACATGTATGAGGGATGTACCGAAGCCTTGTCGGGGGTTTTTTTTGAAATTTTTGAGGTCTCTGAACTCCATCCCTGATTCACGGGCGAAGGCACGGCGTAGCCTACCCAATGGGCTAAAACTAAGAAAATTCACTAATTTTACACATCCAAAGTTTGTTTTGAGGTTGCAATCAGCGCACTCGCTGGCAACGCTATGCTGTTTCTGCTGCCAGAAGGGTCGCTGACTGAACGGTTGGGCATTCCAATGCATGACAAGCCGGTGTTCCATTGCATCTTTTTGCATCCCCGTCCTGACATCATGGACGATTTGTGCCGTCGTGGGCTGCTGACCACGGAACAGTACGTTTTGCATAGATATTTTAATATTTTCGGTACTTTTCCATGTGCTTGATCGGAATTATGATATGACCGGACAAGGGCGTAGCCAGACCCTTGGCTTTGGGGGGGGCTGAAGTCAAAAATTCAATTTTTAGGGGTGTATTTTTCTTTTTTCAGTCGATCTTTAGGGGTGTATTTTTGGTTTTTTGAAATCCCGAATTATGGGGGTGTATCTTACAAATTTTTTCGCGGTTTTTCGCTAAAAAATTAATATTTTTTTGCCATTTTGGCCTCCATTTTTCAAAAATAAGGTAAAATGGGGGTCCGGCGGTGCCGATAGGCCCGCCGAGGAAATTTTTAAGTATTTTAATGCAATTTTGTTAAGAAAATTGGTTAAAATTTCAAAAAAATTTATTGAAAATTTTTTACTTTTTGGGTTTCGGGGGGGGGGGGCTTTAGCCCCCTCAACCCCCCCCCCCTGCCTACGCCCTTGTGATCGGATCATTAGAAATAAAACGCAACCGGCCAAAAAGAAATCTTAAAACCAAAAACATTTAAAAATTGACTTTTTTGTCATATTTTTTTTGGTTAAGGAAAATTTGTTTTTTACAGAGTTCTAAAAAATTTTATAAAAAAATTTCAAAACTTTTTTGGGCCATTTTCTAACAATTTTCAAAACTTTATGATGAAATACTAAATTTCTATTAAAAAATACCCAAAAAATGTTGATTGTGAAAAATTTGTCATTTTTTAAAAAAAATTCTAAATTTGACAATTAAAAAAAAATTCTTTCGGGCGCCGCACGGGGGGACTGACCCCTGTGAAACGAGTTGCTCTCCTCCCTGTTGAGTGCGGCACTAATGGAAGGAGGGTGGCTATAATAAAGGAATATGCTAATCCCATTCAATTTAACTAATTAGAACCCCGCACGAGCCGTCCTCCGCAGACAAATTTGACGGAGCGGACGAAGCGGTGTTGGCCCTGGTGGACAAATACCGACGCACTTGCGGACTGCCGACCGCCAAGCGCAGTGCGCCCTCACCGCTCAATTCGCTGCTGTCGCCAGGCAAACTGCCGCCCGCCGGAAAGCCGCCGACGCCGTACATCCCAACGCCAGGCGGTTCCGCTGGGTACGCGCCGGCCGCGTTGCTCAAGCAACAACAGCGCAACGCCTCCTTTGGGTATCATTCGAACAGCAGCAGCAGCAACCAGGACGACTGGCAGGGTAATAATTTTGTGCAATGATTTCAGAGATTTTTTTGTAATTTTCCAAAATTTTTGTTTGTAGCACTTCTTCAACCACCGCCTCCACCACCGCCGCCGATGCCTTCGTTGTCGTCAGTGCAGGTGATTTTGAGTCGTATTTGGCCGAAAACGATGGTGGGATATGGATTCAGGCAAAAAGCAGGGGTTTTTTTTGCCATTTTCCGATGAAAATGACCAATGTTTGTCATTTGGAGTCAACTTTCTAAAATTATTACAAAATTGGGTGGATTTTTTTTTAGGAAATTTTTATTGGATATTTTAAGAATATTGTGCAAATTTGCGACAGAAATTACGACTAATAAATAGTTTTGGAAGTTGTAAACAGCGAATTCTTTCATAGACTGCGCTTAGCGGTGGGACACCGCGCGGTATTCTGAGCCACGCGTCTTCGGCTGCTGCTGCGGCGCATAAACGTGACACTTTGCGCTCACCCGGGACGGAGGCGCGTCGACCAAAGAATCAGACATTATTCAAAAATGCGCTGGAGCAAATCCGTAAAATCAATGAGGAGTCAAAGTCGGGCAGTGGCACTGTGCCGTCAGCGACTTCTGTTTCGGTACCCACAATTATACAAAAAAAAAAAATTTAAAAAAAAATCATAACAACATTATACTAGGGCTTTCTAGGTCGCTGATCTCGAAGCGGATATCCATTTCGATCAATTCCGAACCCCGAAATCAATAAAACCGGATTTTTGACAAAAAATGCGAATTTTTTTTGTGACTAGTGCTTGAAAACCCCAGGGAATATGTTTTTGGCTTTTTTAAATTCTGAATTTCTTTTTCAAAAAAGGGGCGGGGACCTTCAAAACTATTTCTAAAGTTGGTTCATTCCTTTATCCCTCCCGGCACATTCAAATGGCTTTATTAAATCTAATTTTTTTTACCAAGGATCCGTTTCCATCATCATCCATTCCTCCACTTAAAACGCCGTCTCCACTTCGTCCATTGATCTCAACCATTTCTGCAACTTCAACTGAACAACAACATTTGCCAGCACCTCCTGTGCCTCCCAATCTTCCGCGTGACCCACGGTTGGACCACACTCATTTAAAAATTTTGCCGTAAATTTGGGGCACCATTTTTTTTTGGCTTTTAGACTGCTCAAACATGGCAATGCCACCGCTGCCGCCGTCGTTGTTGTTGTAGACAAGCCAAACCAACAACAACAAGTTCGATGTGCCACAATTCCTGTCGATGCTCGCCCCAATTCTGTCCTATCGCCGCCTTGCGACCCACGTCTGAAGCGCATCAGTGCTGAAGCATTGCCTGTTTCGTCGCCCTCCGTCCTTCCGCCACTACCAAAGTTCAAGGCAACGGTGCCCGTGTTGAATGTCAGGCCGGTGTCCTCTGCTGCCGCCGTTGTTGTACCACCGCCGCCGCCGTCACCACCGCCAAATGTGTCTGTTTTCAAGCAATTGGTGCCATCTGCTGCTTCTGTTTCGACGACGGCGCCGGCACCACCAAATTTGGGCTTCAAACGCGCATATGGCCTTGTCGGAATGGCATCTTCCGGCATTGATATACCGCCACCACCACCTCCGCCAGAACTTGCACCGCCGGAGGAGAAAAAGATGATGTTGCAGGTAATTCAGGAACTGTTACAAAAATATTTAATATTTTTTGTATTTTTTGATAATTTTCTTGTATCTCTTTACCAGCCTGATAACACTGCTACGACGGACCAAGAAAATGTTCAACAACAACAATCAGTTGAACCGTCGATGCCATGCCTTCACGTTGTAAGCGATGAAACAATTATTGACGCTGATGTCCCGATGGAAATTGATGATGAGGACGACGACGACAATGATGATGATGATGATGACGGCGATGGCGTAAACGACGATGATGCTGATCGTCCATACAGTCCTTCACAGGTAGTGGGCGATTATTATCTTCAATTGATAATTTTCAGAGGGGTACCTTGATAATTGAGCTATTTGTCGTAATTTGTACCAAATTCAAAATACTAGTTCACCAAAATTTATTTTTGGGTTCAGCTTTGTGGCTTGGTAAAACAAGCACTTTCCCTATTATAATATTCAACATTTACAGTAAATCCTGATTGTAAAATTTGATTTCTGTAGTTTTATGCACAGGCGATTCCACCGCCGCCGCCACCGTTGCAATTGAAAACGAATAATGAGGAGACAAACAGCAAAGACGAATACCTTGATGAGGAGGAGGAGGAGGATGAGATTACGGAAGAAGAATGTGTAGAGGAGAAATTGGACGAGACAAAGCAAAAAGTAGTTGGGCATAGGCAAAAGAAATGGACAAAAGTGAAAAGGGAAGAAAATGAGAGTAAAAAGGAGGAACAACAAAAATTGATGATGGAAGAAGGCAAAAATGGAGATGAGCATGGCCAGGAAAAGGAAAAAGAAGACGAAGGCCAGCAGGAAAATGAAGGCGACGAAGAAGACAAAGTGGAGCAGCAACGGGAGCAGCAAAGGCAAAATTCACCGATGCCAAGCGAAGCGACGAGAAAGGCGGATAAGGAGAAGGGAATTCAGCAGGTCCAAAACCATCATCATCATCAATACCAACAGTAGCCATTATGTTTGACATGATAAAAACAATTTTGTACCCTTTCTTTTTTTATTACTGTATTTTTTTCGATTTTACAAAAATTTTATTTCATTTATTTTTTGTATTTGGTGTATGCATACTACTGTTTTTTCCTCTCTTTTTTGTAGTCGTCACCCATTAGCCTTGTCCGCAGTCTGATCCCAAGCCTGTCCCCAAAGGGCACTTTTTCGCCAAGGAAGGAGCGACGTGGGGCGAACAACAGCAGCAAAGTGTCTGCTGCATCATCGGCTTCGCTGAATGCCAGCGGATTTGGCTTCGATTTTCTGAAGTGGGTGTTTGTTTTGTTTTTTTGTGTGCCATATGTGTATGATGCCAATAGCTGAATGAATTAGCAATAATGGCAATGGCAAAATTTACTAATTTACAGCAATTAATTTGTTTTATTTTTTTTTGTTCAGTTGGAATTCACCAGATTCGCCTGCGAAAGATGCACAAATGACTTCGTCCGCCTCATCCAATTCGTCGTCCGCTTTTCGCGCTGACGAAACATTTGATGTTGAGCAACTGTTGAAGCAGGTGTGGAAGGAAGGGAGGAAGAAGCCAAATTTTGCACGTTCATTCGACTAACGAGGAACAAAAAAAAAAAAGAAGTTTTTTTTCTAAGGCCGAAATCTCTGTGGTGACCAGTGGCAGTAGCACCAGAAAAGAAAACGCGGAGGAGGTGGAAAAGGAGGACAATGATTTGCGAATTTTGCATCAAAAAAGCAAGGAGAAAGCACTTGTGACGGAAGGAACGGAAAACAATGTTCGACAATTTTCTACCCAATTAAAATTTAAAAAAAAAAAAAATTTCCCCAAAGGCGTCTCCTGTCGTCGTGGTCAGCTCTCCCGCTTCAACGCCGCAATCGCCCATCAACAACAACAACAACAATGTACTCACTCATTAACTTAAATTGTTTTACAAATTGTTCCTCACATTCAGGCATCATCGCATGCCATCGCCGGCATGCCAATTCCAACTATTCCATCATCGCCATCAACAGCAGTCATCAAAAAACCGCTCATACAGAATCATCAGCAACATACGTCACCGCCCCCGCTTATGGCCATTACTGTGCCGCCGCCTTCGCTTCATGTGCCTCCACCGTCGTTGGCGTTGACTGCGGTGCCACCGCCTCCGCTCATCATGCCGTCGCAGTTGGCGATGGCCGCCACCACCACAAATGCCTCCGTTGCTGGCGGTGCTGCTGCCATCCAAAAACATGGCGGCCCACAACAGCAACAAATGCACACGCATTCACCAACGGCGGCGGCGGTTGATCGGCCAATTGGTAGCGGAATTCTACACAGAATTCAATGTGAACCAAGTAGTGTGTGTGATCGTCGATCACTTCGTATTAATTAGATTTTCTGATCAGTTTTGATCGGGTGCACTTCATTTTCCACTCCCGCGTCGTTTCCCCGCCTCGAAAATTTAAAAAAAGGGAGGCGGGAAACGATCTGCACCGGTCCTGATCATCTCATTTTGATCACTTAGCACTACTAACACTAACACACTGTCATTGAGGGTAAAATATATCCGATGTGCCATTTGTTTTAGCAACCATTCATCCGTCCTACCGAATGCATCGGTTGGACGTGCCACCACCCGTTCTGAACATTCCACCACCGTTTATTGTGCGGCCGTCCGCTTCGGCTACCACCGCCGCCTCCGCTGCTGCTGCTGCTGATCACAACAACAAAAAGATGCTGATGATGAACAACCCGCCATGCAAGGCAATTGTACTGCTTGACCCGGAAATGATCATGTGCTGTCGCATGTGAGTCGCGAACGGTTGACGAAGCGATTTAAACAAAAAAAAATTTTTACTTAATTTACAATAGATTTATTTGAATTCGAGGTTTTGAGCAGGCGTGAAAAATTGGGAGCCAATAATTTTAGCATAATGGCAGACAAATTTTCAAAAAATGCCATCCATTGAATGTCTTGGTAAAAGTTGGATGTGATACCCGATCCCAATTTGTCATCCATTGACACTGATTTTTTTTAGTAAACTTGATCAGCTACGTGCCGTTTTTGTTGCTGCAAGTCGCAATTCTGTTCGTATTTTGTTACATCAGATGATCACTGACAAATTAATGTGCGTTAAATTAAATTTTATTTACAATTAATTTATGACTGCCAAATTTTTCCATTTTTATTTCAATTTTCGATAATTTTTGGCGAAGAATGTCAGTAAATTTGTTGATTCCTTAATTATTTTACAAATTGTTTGTGTTATGTTGTCAAATTTATTCTTCAGTGAAGTGGGCGTCAAGGCCAAGCCGTACATGACACTGTTGGACGAATTTGTTGCTGCCGGAGCGGTGGAGCGCATGGAGCCGCACCAGTGTGACAAGAGTGGGCTGGTGTTGCGCGAATTGTTGGCCTGCTCAATTGAAATGGCGGCACGCGAGCGGCGGAACCATGGCAACCCGAAACTGCGCGTTCTGTTCTTGTCAGGTCCTTTTTTCTTCCTTTATGATGCAATTTTGCTGGAAAAGTCACGCCTCTCACCCCGAAAATATCAACAAAAAACATAGTTTTAATGGGATAAGTTCGTGTTTGGATTAGACGTATTGAAGACCTTTTTTGGTACCAGTTTCTTTATTTATCCTATTAAACAAATTTATCGGTCTGGTGCTGCCTATTGACGCTGGTGCCGAAAATTTTGGACAGAGCGTTTGGATGGGGTGGGTACCAATATGAAAAACCCCTAAATTTACCATTTTTTACATTAACAATTTTGGCGAGGGGGGCAGGGGGGTGAAAAGGTGAACCCCCGATTTTGTTTTAATTAAAAAAAATTCCAGCAATGATTGGCCCCAAGTCGGACGATGCGACCAAATTGGGCAACAGTCAAATTGAATTGGTAAATGCTGGCCAATTTGTGGAGCAATTCAAATGAAGTGCCCGGGAAAGAATTTTGAATAGGAAATAGCTCGGCATTACACCAAAAATATTTTCCAATAAACATATTCGTTTTATTTATTTATTTTTGTTCCCCCATTTAATTTGCGCTCCTTTTTGAGACTTGTGGATTTTGGGGAAAATTTCACCGACCACTCAAATTTATTTTTGCCTTCATTTGTAGGACTTAAATTGCTAATTAAAATAGTTGCTAATTAAAATAGTTTTAATTCCACTTTACTATAATAAAGCATAGACCATTTTGACTTTAGTAATGATGAAAAGCTTTCAAAAATTACATAATTTTTCCGCTCGGTTTTTATTTTTTGCAAAAACTCCAAAGTCCATTTGTCTCACTGATTTAATAGTTAAAATTGCGACATCCTTTAATTTATTTGTTTCACTTTTCTGTTTTTGTTTCTTTCTTTCTTTTAATATTGTTGTTTCCTTCAACAACCATACATATTTGATTGAAAATTCACTTTTTCCTTTTACACCCGCTTCATCATCATTTGCTTGCTATACTGGTTCACCACAACATTCAATTACAAATCCACCTTAATCCTTTTTCTTTGTGTTTGTTTTGATGAAATAAATGTTTGCTAAATAGCCAATTTTGCTTTTTGACGAAAAAAAACTACTGCAAATTCTTCCGGCATACGGTTTTATAATGCTTTAAGTAAAATAGAGAAGGGGGGGGGCAGATATAGAAATAGAAGTTGAGAGCCAGAGAAAGCGCAGAAAAAATGTGCCGGATGAGAATTAATGTGTGCGCGAAAATGGCATTGGGAGAAAATATTACATATTCATTATTAATTAAATACGCTAATGAAGGGGGAAAAGGGGGGGGGGGTAGAAACAGCACAATTTTAAAAAGAGTAAATGAAAATATTGTTTGGCTAATGTAAAAAATAAAATAAATTGGGCGAAATTTGGTCCAATTCAGACAGAATTCCGAGATTTTCAGCTATAAACTTTATGTATATGGATGATCAGAAAAAATTTTGATCGGGCACCAAATTTCGCCCGCAGGGCATAATATTTATGAGCATTTTTTAGAAGAAAGTGGGGAAACGGGAATCAATTAAGCTGATCAGAGGACAACAATTAAATCGATCTTTGTGAATGCTTAGCTCTGATCAGCAAAAAAAAACGGTACAAAATGACAAAAATAAACAAAAAATTTAAAAAAAATGGGGCAAAATAGAATTTTGAAGTGAACAGCAGAAAAATTGTAATTGAGCACATGGAAGAAAACATTTTTCTTCTCTCAGCAGGCACATAAAAGTAGAGAAATTTGAAAGATTTTTCGGTTTCATATTTGTTTTTTTTAAATGTTCGTTTTTGGCGCCCATGAAATTTAAAAAACCGAAAATTTTTGCGGATTAATTACCGTAGGAGACGGGAGAAAGTATGGTAATTCGATCGTATCATAAGACATTTTGGCATTCTCTCTCTCTCTGTCTTTGATTCACAAGGCCAAAATCGCACAATTTCGCCTTACTTTTTTTATTCCACCAAATTCTGTTCTCATGGTCTCTGACTTTCGCGCCTAAAAATTTAATTATTCCTTTTTTGTTTTGTAATTATTTCGTTTTTTCAATCTATTTTTTTTTGAAAAATATTTTGAGTAAAGATTTAATTTTATTATTTATTTTTTATAAATCTTTTCTTAAAATTCTGATAATTAAAAAAATTTTAATCTCTATTTTTAAAACAAGGATAGACATTTCAACAATTTTAAGGATTTTTTCAATTAATTTTTTAGCAAAATCTTTTTTTTTCATATCCCAAAAATAATAATTTTAATAATTTTTTGTGTCGGATTTCCCCTGGGGCATCTGATTTGATTTTGTCGACCTGAAGTCGCCCGGGTGTGCCGCGTGGTCGCCCCCGTCCAATTTGCGATGGTCCGCGTGCGCCTTCGTCTCGCGCGAGTACGTCTCATAGCCGCCCGGAATCTCGCGGTGGTACTGCTCCTTCTCGTCCATGTTGCCCGGTATCCGCATCAGTCGCGCGTCGCGGAACTCGCTCTCCAAGCGCGCCATGTCGTCATCGTATCTGATTGTGGCGTACTGTAATGTAGTGATCACTCCTGAAGAGAGAGAGTGCCAGAAAGGGAGAGAGAGATGAGAGAGAGAGAGGGAGTGAGAGAGTGAGATAGAGAGAGAGAGAGAGAGGAGAGAGAAAGCCTACACATTCGCGTGCCCGACAATGGGCCCGCCGCCGCGGCGCGGCGTGCCCTCCTCCCAGTCGGTGTACGAGCGTGCCTTTTGCAGTGCATGGACACCACCGGCAGCGGCTCCTCCTCCGCTGCTGAATTCGTCCGCGGCGGCGGCGCCGGCGGCCCGACGGTGCGGCGGCGGTTCCGGCCCCCAGTCCGAGCGGCGGTCAAGCGTAGGCGGAAACTCCACAAATGGTTCCGCGCGTCGGTTGAATGTTGAGTAATGGGTGCCACCGCCGCCGCCGTTCATCGCGGCCGCGCCGCCGTCACTGTCCCGGTAGAACACGTCACGCGTGGAGTGCGCTTTGTGCACGCGGTGTGCCTTAGAGAAAACGATTTAAAAATGCCACCAAAGACACCAATCCCCGGCATCGTCCCTAACTAAAGTTTAAAAATTGAGATTTTTTCAAAAAAATTCTACGAAAATATAAAATTTTTCAAAAAAAAAAATTTGGTTGGGTAAAAAGGGTCATTTAAGCTTTAACAACCCTATGATCATGGTCAAAAATCGGATTTCTTGTCAATTACCTTCACATTGGCACCGCCTCCAGCGGTGGTGCCGTTCTGTCGCAGTTCGCCATTCGGCGCATATTTCAAATCGCCATGGCGTAACGAATCCGACAGCGAGCCGTAACGCGTGTGCTGCTGCTGATGGGCAAAGCCTTTGTAGGGGATATAATCATAATATATAATTAATGTGAAAAATTCAAAAAAAAGACTATCAATAAGCGGCCGTAAATTATAGAAAATTTGTTAAAATAAAGTATTTATTAATTACATACAGTACCCCCCCCCCATAATTACAGTACACCCACCGTTTTGCTGTCGGCCGCCTCCGCCGCCCGCGTAGTAGCGATCGGATGAAGAGTCAAAACCGCCTCCGCCACCACTACGCACAGAACGCGTGCCGCCGCCCTCGTAAGTGATCGGCAAATGATGCTCCATCGCCGCATGACTTCCGTAACCGTTCATGTACGCGCCGCGCGAGGCCCGCGACGCGGAGCTGCTACGGTAGCCGCCTTACGGTGGAAAAATTATTGTTTTTTTTAATTAGGCCCCCTAAAAATTAAAGTTTTTTTTAACCTACCGCCTCCTCGTGATCCGCCGCCCCAGGACCCGTACTGATATTCCTGATGCGCACCATCGCCGCTGCTGCTGTGATGACTGCGGTGCATTCGGCGGCTTTTGTGCCGGCGTTCCTTGCGAATCACACGCCGTTCGACCTGGCAAAATTGGAAAATTTGGAGAATGTTATATTGTATGGCTGAGGCTACTAAAACCGTCAACTTCCTGTGCGGTACAGTATAAGGACGCCCTTGTCCAGCGGGGGGCGGGGGGGGGTGGCTTACTGTATAAACAACCGGCTAAAACCGTACCATATCCCACGTTGAGACATAGTAGAAGGATTGACGAGAATGCTACCGTATTCCATTGCCCACGGAATGGTAAAGCTGAAAACTGTACCTCCTCGGTGCGCTTTTTCTCCTCCACACGGTGCACAGTGTGCTTGATGGTCGGCGCCGCTTTGACAACTTCGCGCCGTACTTCGACCACCTCACGACGGACCGGCGACCGGCGCACAATTGGCGGCGGCGCTTCAACCTTCACAATGGCACGCTCCTTCAGCGGGGGAAGCAAATTTTATGAATGTTTTGCCAAACTTTGACTGTCCTTGAAATATACAGGTGTCCTTGAATTTTTTAATTTAAAAATGCTTTAATTTCAGTCGAAAAATTCACTTTTATTCAAAAAATTGACCGTCCCTGTCCCTTTCCTGCCCATAAATTATGTGGCCCGTCCTTAAAAAGCGCGTACTTAAAATTAAGGACAGCCAAAGGGTACAATTTTTTAAGAAAAAAGCAATAAAGCTCTCTCTCTATTGAATGGCAAATGTGTTGCATAATGTAGGTATATATACATTATTATGCTAAAGCGGGTTTAAGCAACGGATTTTCGCCAAGAAGCGACACACTGTAAAAATGGTACTTTAATACAGTAAGTTCTGCTGCAGCGAGAGTACGGTAAAATTGCAAAATATGTTATCACATAATAAATGTGTCCGAGAATATGTGAAGGTGCATTATTGAAGTGTGGTGCATCTCATGAAAAGATGTGCCGCCCCATGCGTAAAAACGACAGTTCGCTAATTTGAACAACTAATTAATTCCCTGTTTTGTGCCAACCCATCTATACTAATTAGCTAATTAGACCATCAAATAAAAAGTCTTAATTTTTATCTTCATATCAACACTTATTTTTACGTTTAGCAAAAAAAATTTATAAAAAGACGAAAATTCAAAAAACAATTTTTTATTTTATTGATGGCATTTGTGCCATCTTGGTGTGTTTGTTGCTGTTGTGGTGTGAGTGCCATGTACAACCAACAAACAAAGAAACAAGGTAACATTTTGTTGCTGCCGTGTGCTGTGTGGTGACTGATATCACGTGGCATGCCGTGCCGTGGTATGATGTGATGTGTGACCTTTGTGCCATTTGTGGACAACCAACTACGGCACCGACCTTTGTTGCGTGTCGGCTGCCGTTAGTCGCGGTCGTCCGCGTCATCGTCGTGGCGTGTCCGTTCCGCAAAAACTGTCGCTGGGGCGGTTGCGACGAGGTGGACGCATGCGACGCGGACGAACTTGTCCCAGCGCCCATGGACGTGCGCACGCGCAAAAGCATGCCGTCGACGTCGTCGTCCGGTACGGCTTGCGACGCCGGCGGCGGCACGTTCACGGTGACCAAGGAGCGAGGGCTGAACGAGCTGCTGCCGTTGAACTGCCACATGGAGGAGGAGGTGTCCTGCTTGCCATCGGCGGAGAGAGGGGCATAATAATACAAAATTTGGCGCCCCCTAGGGGGTGAGAATACACAAGAAATTCAGGAATTCTCAAGGATTTATAACGGTCGAGATGGACATCTTAGGAACGAATTAGGTCAAAAAAATGCCAATGGGATCCGGGTCAGGGCCAAAAAAGTCTGTGATCCGGGTAGGCCAAAAAATGCCAAGAGGATCCGGGCCAGAGCAAAGCCCATATAAAAAATAAATGATGCACCAGCAGGTTGGCTTCCATAAACTCCATGCACATCACCTCAATGCTACTTCCCCTCTAATCAGGCATGGCATATTAGTTCGTTGAAACCCAGACTTGTGTCTAATCGATATGTGTCTCGGGTACGGCAAAACCACCGTTACAGAATGTATAATGCGTAGGTTGGGGCACATTTTTAGATACTGCGTAAATTGTGGAATAGTTTTTAAGAAAAATTGGCTATGAAAAATGAGGAAAAATATGAAAAAATCGGCTTTTAGTTTAACCAATTTCCAGGACTCTTTTGATTGGCTCTCACCTTTTTTAAGCACAACTTTTTAGTAGAAAATTAAGGACACTCGAGGGAAAATGCCAACACACAAAAGCTACCGTATTTACTCAATTAGTGCCTCATAAACTAGGGGACTCTATTTTTCGGTACATTACTTCCCCCTCCCCGTTAATAAAGCCCCCCCCCGCGGGGGAGGATTCTCTAATCCAGTAAATACGGTAAAGCGAGGCCCATTTTTTGGAGCTCACAGTAACATAGCCGCTGTGCCGGCTTTCCTGTTGGTGCAGACGGTGTGCCGATGTTGAGGAGGAGCGGCTGTCCAAAAAATCGCGAATGTGCTCCTGAAAAAGCATTAGCATTTGGCACAAAGCAGCAGAGGAGCTTTGGCATGAAATCGAACGGGAAGGCATTGGCATTTGATTGAAATAATGACAAAATAATAATTACGACCGATCAGGTTGGATTGATCAGATGCAATCTTATTGGGCCAGGGCCAGAATTTAAAGGAAACCAAAAACCAGGCCGATCCAAAAGTTGAATATTGAATTAGAATTCGGAGATTAGAGTCCTGATCAGACAAGCAAATCGATTTTATACAGTTAGTGATCTTTCAAAAATAAGACCAAATCACTTTCAAGTCCGAATAGTGCATTAGAATTCGATCAGAGTTCTCTCTGATCAGAATAGCAAATATGATATCTAAACTAAAAAAAAAACTCGAAAAGTGTCTGATCACCCAAATAAATTTGAGATTTGTTGACCAGCAGTAATCCCATCCCCCCCCCCCGAAAAATACAATTTTAAGGGACCTTATAATATGGATGCATTTGTGGCTCGGACGGCTCCAATTTGATTTCGGGAAGCGCCTGTAAGCTAAGCCATACACAAAAATATAAAAAGAAAAAAAATGAAAAAGCGAACACAGCAAAAATCATACAAAAATTAAATTTTGAAAAAAAATCTCACCGCTTTTGGTATTTGACGAGGCTGAAATTAGAAGGGAATTTGTTTTTTTTATTTCACACAGAAATGTTTTTATTATAATTTATTTGCAACTAAAGCAGATAGAGCATGTTGTGATCAGTTATTGTTCGAGATTTTTGTGCATCGTCACTAAATTTCATGATTTTTTTTCTTCGTTTTTTTAAATCCCCCAGCCCTAATGATCCGTCAAGCGTCTCAGCCAGCCTTAATTACCCATTAAATTCAACCCTAATGACTCATCAAAAATCTCGAAATAAATTCTCAATATTGGCCCAATTCACTGGAACAAGCTGATCCCGAGCAGTGCAAAAGCCATAAAAGCACCCAACCAAAGCAGTGAATAAAAATGGCTTCCACTATTTATTTGGCACATTCCCTTATATATACCGTATATATTTTTAATTTACCGTATGTGTTCTAAGAATTACCATAATGAAGGGCACAATTTTTCATACAAACCCTTAAAATTTGCTGATGAGAGTTGGTTGATCTGTGCTTTGTAAATGCTGGAAAAATACGATGCCCTTATGTACAGATTTTGTTGCTGTGTCGTTGTTTTGTTGTCGTTGCAATTGTTTCTACCGTATGCTTTCGATGATACTGTATGTTGTCTAATGCGCTAATCGTAATGATCAAAGCCACACCAATTAATTATTGAGTGTGATGTTGTGCCAGCAGGATGATGTGTAATCACAATTTTTTTTTTGGCAAGATTGAGGCTACAACGCATCGCATCAGTTTTCAGTGCTCGACCATCCTCATAACTCTGGCAAAAAATTGATCGGATCAAATACATCGATAGAATAGAAAGTAGAGTGCAGCGGGATCGGGAAATTTGGGCAAGATCGGGACCGGGACTTTTTGGGTTGGAAAACCGGGACTTTTTGGCTGGGAAACCCGGGAAAAAAGCCGGGAATTTCCCGGTCCCGGTCAAAACTGGTCAAAACCGGGACCTTGGTACTCAGTTGTCCGTGTTCAAGTCCCGATCCCGCTGCACTCTAATGGAAAGTTCTAAACTGAAACACGGTCAGTTGAGTACCGCACAATTGAGCGCCAAACAATTTGCTTTAAATTTGTGTGGCGAGGACCGAACTGATCGCCACCCGATCAAAAAAAAAAATCCAACAATTAAGCCACCGTCTGACCACCATCGAACTGACTATTTTAGTTAATTCCACGATTTTGGACTAATTAAATCCCCGGATCTGATTGGATGATTTAGACATTATCAGGGCACCACACCATGGCATGTACTGACTTTGCCGTCACTCAGTCAATCAATGTCGGCGCTGAACGCGACGGTGGTGTTCGACGGTGCGCGAGGCACGGTAACTGCGCACTTCGCCGTCCGCCGGAGGCGGCTGCTCAGTGGTCCATCCGCGTGGCATTGGCCGCCCCGTGTGCATTGCGGAAGACGGCACGCGGTCGCCAATGGGTCGCACGGTACTGTAGACAGCATCGTGTACTGTAATTTCAAATTGTAAAATTTGATTTTTGATGATTTTAAACTGATCATATGGCGTAAAAGTGATCAAAATTTTTGCACCTCTGCCCGAGGGCGGCGATTCCATTGCCCTGCTGCTGCTGAGCGCGTCGCGGCCACCGTCGCGGCCCGACGACTCGGCCCGCCGCAGGGCACGCGGCTGCGGATGGTTTTGTGTGGTAGAGCTGCGACGCCGGAATTGGTGCGGTGCCGCCAGCTTGGCAGCGAGCGGCTCGCGGCTGTGCGCGTGCGCAGACGCCTCGCGCTGGACCGCATCTGCCATGCGGCGGGCGTGGCGTCTGGGGATGGCTGCTGCACCGTGCGATTCCACGCCGACCGCGGCACCATTCGCGGCGGATGTTGCGGCGGACTTTAATTTGAAACAAAAAGCAGTTACAAGAATAATGACATTTTTTTACTGTTAATTATTTAATTAAGTTTGCTAATTGGGTCCACTACATTTTCACAAATCGCTAGAAAATTTTTTAAAAATTTTTTCGGCAGGGGGATAATCTGCTCCCATACTAATTATGTAATTAATTAAGCCCACCGTGTGGCCTGGTGGCAACGCTGGCGGCACGTACTTGCGCGCGTGCTCATAACTCGCAGGTGTCGGGCTCGCTTGCGTCAATAGTCGCATGCGTTCCTGCGCACGGTGTGCGGCCGGTGACTGACTGCGATCGGTTCGCTCACGCGCAATGGCACTGCGCGAACGCTCCTTTCTGTCACGGACTTAAAAGAACGCAATTCTTAATTGCCCTTAATTACCGTTTTACCGAATGTTAATTTATCTAATTGTAATTGTCCGATGCGATTTAATTAGAGCTTAATTACCCTATTAATGAACGCAATCTTAATAGCCATTAATTAGCCTTTTTTATCCGATTATCAATTTATCTAATTGTAATTATTCAATAAATTTTAATTAGAGCTTAATTAGACTATAATGAACATAATCTTAATTGTCTTTAATACCGTTTTAACCGATTACAATTTATCTTAATTACTATTTTTTAAATAGAAAGTTTCTTTTTTCGAAGAAAATTTGAAGGAAATTTTTTTATTAAAATTCGCAACACTTAAGCAATTAACTCGCCTTCAATGGCACGAATCTTTCGCCGCACATCAGCGCGCGGCAGTGGGCCCAGCGTGACAATGGTGGACGTGTGCCGTGCCATCATTGTGTCCGTGTCATCCTCCGGATAAACGCCTTCGGTCATGGCACCGTCGCCATTCCGCAACGCCGGCTGATCAGCTGAACAGGCGGCGCGTGGCGCGTCGTCAATTGTCACAACGGTCGTTTGCCGTCGTGGATGGCGTCGTGGCATTTCCGGTGCCGCGTCCCAATCATCCGCCGGCGGATGCTGTTGTTGTTGTTGTTGTTGTAGTCGTTGATAGTGATCATGATCATAATCATCATCTTCCGAATGTACATCATGACGACGCTGCATTACGGCGCCTCGCGCGGTGCTCGGCGCGGCAGAAGCGTGCCGCACGCGTGCGGAATCGGACGCGGCAGCGTGTCGCCGCCGCCTTGGCGTGACCGTGTCCGTTTCGTAATGGATCATTGCTGCCTCATCCGCATGTGGCGCACGCGTTCGTGCGCGTCGTACAACATTGGGCGCGTGTGGGACAAAACCGCCCGCGGGCGGCTTCCGGGCGCCGTCAAATTCAGTACGTGGACGATGCGAACCGTCAGGCGATGGCATAATGACACCGGTAGTTTGTCGTCGCGCCACATCCTCAAGGGGGCCAGTGCCTGGAAAATCTCAAATCCCAGCCTTACAGTATGACAGAGCCGAGAGTCCGGCAAATTACGGTACCGTGCCCCTTGATTTGCTGCTCGGGTTCGTCTGGCACAAAATCGCGCATTTCCGCCTTGTATGCCGGTTGTCGGACCACGGGCACCCAGTGGTGTTCATCTGCAGCACCCCCATTTATTTGGACGGACAACGGACCGTAATGCTCCACCGATTCGGATACCGTAGTTGGTGTTGGCCATCTGTGTGTTTTTTGTGTACTGTATGTCAGCCGTTGTTAATTACTGTAGTACAAACAACCTGGTTTCTACGATCATTTCCCACAGTTCCGTATGCATACTAAACGATATGTTTCCCACAGTACCTTACGCATATTGTACTGGCATATTTGCCAGTGTTCCCTATGAGTACAGTACCGGTACGGGTTTTTGAACCACGATAATTACTGTAGTACAAATTAATTGGTCTACGATCATTTCCCAGATAGTAGTTGCCTATGCATACTGTACCTGTACGGTTTTTCGGGCGGCGGTTGCCATCGTTTGCCAGTCCGTCGGATCTCCACCGGCTGTTCCGGCTTCTCAATGAACTGTTCACGGCGCCGCAACATGTCAATGTTGAAGCGGTCGCGCGCCAGTCGTTCGTCGCTGGTCAGGATTTCGTTGCGCTCGTCCACATGCTCGCTGTCCACCACGTATGTGCGACGCCATGTGACGCTGCTGCAGCTGGTGCCAGCGAGCGGCGACTGTAGGGCGCCGTTTTGGTAAGCGACTGTGCCACCACCGTCACCGCCGGCGTTCACTGCGACAGCGGTCGCGTACCGCGGGTCGAACGCCGCCAGCGTGTTCGCCCCCTCGGCGGCGGTCGCTGCGCTCATCGGTCGCGTCTCGAAAACGCGTACCGCTGCGACAGCGGGCGACAACAATTGCGTCTGCGAGTGGGACGTGCTGGGCCGCTCAGACGCGCCGATGCCCGTGTCGGCGGGCGATGATTGTTGATGATATTGTTGTGGTGATGTCAGCCGTGAAAGTTGCTCTTGTTGCAGTTTGACGGCTTGAAGCTAAAAATAAATTTTAAAATTGAAATCCCAAAATTTTGCCATTTTCAGCGGAATTTGGACCATTGAGCAACTCAAAAAAAAAAAAGATTGTATTGGGCTGATCAGAACAAATTACTTAGGAATATAGGTAAATCTGTCCTCCACTTTGATCAAATCCCAGTTGAGACTGAACAGAATTTGAATGTGGTTTGGTTTTGATCAGTTAAATCTTTTTTTTCAATAAATATAGGCTAGACCTGTCCTGGACTGATCTAATTCTCACTGAGACTGATCACAATTGAAGTCTGCTTTGAATTTAATCAGACAGACAATTCTCTTTCTTCTATCAACAAAAATATTGGGCGCTGATCAATCAATATATAACCATTTTCCTGATCAGCTAGTCCATACATTTCGCCCAGCCAATGTGCCACCTGTTTTTCGCGCAGCCGCGCGTTCCGTTCCGCCCGTTGCCGCTCCGCTTCCGCTTGCATACGTTCCTGGCGCGCGTACTCTTCCGGAAAGTCGCGCCGCACATTTTTCGGCGTCGGCGCCTCCGCCTTAGGCGGGCGATTTTGTTGTTGCTGATCAGCTGCTTGATCAATGTCATGCTGGTCCTCCTGATCAGTTGCTGGAAATGGAGGCCACACAACAACGAGACCGCCATCCTCGTCCCCCCTCTGCTGCTGCTGTTGCTGGGCTTTGCCGTCGTCGTCGGCATGCCGCTTAAATGGGGAGAAATTCAATTTTTGAAAAGCATAAAAATTATCAAAATTCGGAACAATTTGTTGCGGAGGATGAAACGGATCAGATCATCACTCACATACAGATAGATACCATCAGTCAAGTTGACTATGATTTGAAATCGATAGAACTGACTTTTTTTAAACGATCGATTTTTTCGAAGCTTAGAAAATTCGTTCAATTTGAAAAAATATCTTTGGGCGATAATTTTTTATTGGATATTTTTTAAAATTTTGTAAAAACCGTATTTCCTCTATTATAGTACCCCCCCCCCCTGCTGCCATTAAAGCTCAATTAGAGGAAATACATTTTTTACAAATTTCCCAAGACTTAGAAACCGACAAATTTCCATTTTTGAGTTAATGGAACTCTCGAGACTCTTGGGCATCACCACTAATGGACATTGGACTCTCTAATTGCAATTAATTACATGTTCTTGAAGATGACGCGGTGGCGCCCATCCGGTGGGCGGCGGAGGGGGTGGTGGAGGGGGAGCCGGTGCCATTGCATTTGCATGGTTTACAATGCCGCCGCCGCCGCCGTTGGAAGTTCGGCCTGAAGCGGCAGCTCGGCGAGGTGACATTGGTGGACGCGTTTGATATTGGGGCGCGTACGTTGGAGGATGACCGGCCGAAGTTTTATTGACCTGGTCAGTGATTTGGAATTTCCTAAGTGATCATAATTTTCAATCAGAAAGGAGTTAGTCCATTGATACAAAAATCCATTTTCTATTAGGACAGGTCAGCTTTAGCCAATGAATTGGTCAGAATTTGATAAGATCGAATTGCCTTAGACTGTCATAATTCCGTGATCAATCACCAGCCTTTTTTTTAGCTGATCAGGCCAATCAATAAACTGATCAGACTAGTGATCAGATTTCTTTTAATTGATCAAACTGTGCTTATCAAGTGGGATGCCTAATTAGTAATTAATTAAACAGCGGCTCCATCCTTTGTTGTTTCTTTAAACTGATCAATCAGGCGAAAATCAGATTTCATTTAACTGCTGACCAAATTTATGGCTTATCACCTAATTAGGCAATTAATCAATTCCTAATCGATTTACAAATTGCACTTTGACCCTTTCCAATAAATGTGTCACATCGTTTACCGCGGCGCCAGATGGGACTGCGTTGACGTTGAGCGGACGTGTGGCGCGCCCGTCCGGGCTCACCTCGTGGAGGCGAAAGAATGGGCCGTTAAACGGCACCGATGGATATAATTCAGGGTGGGGCGAGGGCTGACGATGAAGTGCCAAATTGCGCTGCTAAATTTGCAGACAAAATGCCAAACAATTGAAATGTTTACACAAATTAAAAAAAAAATTTTCGGGAATTTTTCGTGCCATTATACGATAACAGTGTGGCTTACATAATGCTACACAAACCCGAATGGTTTTTTGGGATTTTGTTTGCCGATATACGGTAACAATATGACCTACAGAATTTTCTTACCATGGCCTCGTAGAGTGCCCGCTGCTCTTCGGCATCGTCCTCATCGTCGACGGTTATGCCAATTTCGCCCCGGTCCTCCCAATAATGGCCCGGCTCATTGCCATGCCGTTCAAACGTGTATTGGTGCTGGTGTTGCTGCTGGTGGCGTTGTTGGGGCTGGCGCAGGATGGATTTTGGCGGTGATGGCTAAACATTTCAAATTTGAATTTGGCGCCCAATTGGCGGAAATACACAAAAGCAAATTAATTTAATATTTTGTCCAATAAACAAAAATTTGATTTGCGCACCAACGAAGTGCCGGACGACAACGTGCCATCCGCAACTGCCGATGGTGCCAAATGCTGTCGTTGTTGCTGCTCCATTTGCGGTTGCGGCATTGTGACTGTCGCGTCGTGGTCGCTGCGCGTTGATGACCACTCGTGCAAATCCGCGCCGTACTCGCGCGGCACCAACAAAAAGTCGCGGCGTCGCCCTAGCGGCGGTTGTTGTTGTTGGTGATGTTGTGGTTGTTCTGCTTGAACAGCTTTGTCTTCAACTTGGACTTGCTGTTGTAGGCGCTCTTTTGGCACGGTCTTATGCTACATAAAGAATAAAAAATTAATTAATTAAATTTATGTTTTTTTATTATTTTTTTAAATAAAATTATTATAGAGAAGGTGTTATTTTTAAATATTAATAAATTAATTTTATTTTTGTAATTATTAAAAAAAAATACAGTAGTTTTTAGATATTAATTATTATTTTTGGAAAAGTGATAAAAATAATAATAAATATAATAATATTGTTTATTCAAAAATTAAAAAATATTTTTTTGTTAAAAAAATTTAATTAATGTTTTTTGAAATAATGAAAAAATACTAAAGAAAATTATTATTTTAAAGTTAATAAAATTACAATTCTTCTTTTAAATAAAGTATAAATTTGATTTATTTTTAAAAACAATGGCTAAATAATTCGAAAAAAAATAATCCTAGGAATTTAAAATATAGCTAACTTAAAAAAATTATGTTACGTTTAAAAATTTATTAAAAAATTAAATTTAACATTCTCTCTTTCTCTCTAGCTCATTTTCGCGAGACTTGGCTAAATTTTTAAAATTTTCAATTCCGTCCTTTTCAGTCCCCGGGATTTTCAGTCTTTGAGCATCGCTAATTGACGAGAAGCAAGTGCTACCGATTGTTGTTGCTGTTGGTGGTGTGCTTTTGGTGGTTCAAAAGCCAAATATCGAACAGATTTTTCAGTCAAAATTTGCTCGCCGTCCGTTTGAGTCTCGGGCAAATTTTCGTAAACCGGAAAATCGGCCAGGGGCTCAAATGGCTCCACACTTTCGGCCCCCGTTGTCCGATCATCGTCAGGGAACAGTTCGGAACAGGTGGCCGACCCAATTTGGCCATTGTCGTTGGGGGACAGACAAATTCGGGCAGTGTTCTCATTGGGATTTGATTGGACTGTTCGGATCACCAGCAGAGGGTGGTGGTGATGAGCCATGGAAATTTTTTTTTTTACAAATTTCTTTAAAAATTAAAAAAAAATGTAAAATAAAAAGTCCAGTGGGGAAAAGTTGGAAATTTTAGGCCAGCCTAGCTCCATTATTAATTGAAAATTTTAATTTGAAAGGTTAGGTCATTTTGAATGCCTTCTGGGAAGATGGCATGGCAATTTTTGGAAAATTTTAACAAAAAATTAAATAAAACTAAATTTTAAAGGCCTCAGAGGCAGAAAGCAAGCCAAGACTTAACAAAACAAAAAAAAAATTCCAAATTTTATTTTTGCTATGTCCCAAGAAGCAACTTATCCATCATTAATACAAAATTTGGTGGAGCAGGTAAATTTTTTTTTAAAATATTTAGCAAATTTAATTTAAAATTTCCTAAATTTTTGAGACCCCAACAAAAAATGCCCAATTTTTATAGAATTTTTTTTTTGCAATTTTTGCACATAAAATAATAATATTTGGACGGACCCTTTGGAATGGAGAAAATAAATAAATAAAATATGTGCGTCTGAAGAAGAAAAAATGGAGCTGCAGGAAGTGCAATTTGGTGGTTTGTGTGTGTGTTGAGTTTGTACAGTTGGCCAAACAGAACGAAAAAGGCGAAGGCGCCCACATTTGGCCACAACAAATTTTATGGGAAATTTTTTCTCTCATTTTTTCAAGGCTTTCCAGGGATTTGTTTTACAGGCCAATAAAAATGGGATAAGAAAATTTACAAAATTGAAACAAAATGGGTACACAAAATACTGTTTGAAAAATTAAATGATTAAATTAATTCCAAATATATTTTAAAAAATTTGGTTTTCATTTTTTCACACAAAAAAAAAATCATTTTTGTTAAATTAATAATTTTTTGAAAAGGTAAATTAAATATTTAATTTAAATTTAAAAAAAATGTCCAATTTATGCAGGTTTTGCTCATTTTGAGGAATTTATTACTCCATTAAATTTGAAGAATTAAAAAATAAATAAAATTTTAAAAAATAAATTATGCAATTTATTTTTATTGATTCCAAATTGCACTTAATTATGTTCACTTTTGCTGGATAATAATTGTAATAATTTGTAGAGAATGGGAACATTAAGGCCCCCCTGTCCCTCCCCGTTTTGTTTGATCAAAATATCAAAGAATTGAAGTGAAGTGATGGGGATTTGAGATGATATGTATGTAACTGCTCTGTGGTGACGGGTGACCGACCACCCAACATAAAAATTCAAATTTCAAATAAAGACATTATGCCAAAATGCAGAGCACAGAGTAAAGCAATTAGTTAATTTTATTATGGTTAATTAACAAGCATGCATGTCCAATATTAATTTGCGATGCTCAGAGACTGACAATTTCTGAGCCCACTAATTTGTGAGCAAATTTGGGCACTTTTTCAATCATTATGCCAAAGACGACCATTTGGCATAACGTTGGCATGACGCCAGAGGCAATTTAAATCATTTAAAATTAAAAACAAATATTATAAAGTTTTTCATATGAATTCAAAAAAAATAGCAATTAAATTTTATTTATTCATCAATTAGCAATCCCTTCAACAAAACTATGTTGAATCATCATTAATTACTTTGTTAATTAGTTTGACAAATTACCGTCTCAGTTCCGTCGTTTAGGCGTTCAAATTGCTGCTGGCGATGTCGTCGGCACAATGGCGGCGGCACAGCAACACCAACGTGTTCAGTTGGTTGTTTTGCAAAAAGTGTGCTTTGACGCTGAGGTGTTGCTTCTTCTGATCGGGCACCACCACCAACACCACCAGAAGCTTGACGGAAAACGAAATCCGATCCGCCAAAATTGTGCTTAAAGGGACGGGGCGCTGGGATAAAACCGCTTGAACGGAGCGGAAAGCCGACGGGGTATATGGGGAGATAAAGCGGTGGAAAATCAGCAGCTAATCCCCAGGGAGAACGGGAGGGGACCCAGAGCTTTGTGTACTCAACGCCCAGACACATCATTTCTCGAGAACAATGGTGGACAACAACGGTTGACGAAAAGCAGCACCGGCCGCGCGGGCGGTGGGAGCCCCGGAAGAGAAGGGTGCCCCGGGGGGAAGGGGGCTTGTTTTTTACGTTAGCCACCAACCCCTCCGTCGCCCCCCTGATGACAAATGAGGGCCAGGACAGTGAGACGAAAAGTCTCGAAATTCTTCCCCGCCCCCCCCCACCTTGAGAGTTGCGGAATATCATGAGAGTACTAGGGGAAAAACGGGGGAAATCTGTCCCTTCCTTCCTGTGGCATTTTCCTAGCGAATTGCGGGGGTGGGAGTGGGCAAATGAGTCCCGGTCGATTAGCTTCCAGGTGAATTGATTGGCACAATAATTGAGTCCCTCCGAGCATCCGCCCGCACAAATGCCAATTTGGCAAGATAAAGCATCCCATAGAATTGAATTTTGGATAATTATGCCATTTATTGCGACAGAGTGCAGGGACAGTTGAGTGCACGGCATTTTCTGATCAACTGCGGGTTGAGACATCTGAGTCCCAGAAGTTTTTTTCCTCTATTTTCCATCATAAATAATAGTCAAAAATTATATAGTAAAACCCTTTTACAGTAATAATCGAAAATTCAAATGACACTTACAAATTAGACACTGAACTAACTGTCCACTCCACTAATTAGTTTTTGTTTCGAGACAAACCAAAAAGAAACGGTCGAGAATTGGCCAAAAAAAAAGAAGAAGCTCAAGAGAATAATGAACCACCAAAATTGTGTACCGGTTTAACCACATGATCAACATCCGCGTTACTTCACTTTTGAGTGTTGTTTTGTGTTTATGTTTGACTCTTCCGCCCGCTCATCGTTCTCTTTCCTTTGTGTGTGTCCCTTTTTGCCGCGCTTTTGCCTCGCCCCCCCCCCCCCGCCCGCCCCCGCCGGAGGGACGCACGCGCACAAAAGCGCCGCCGCCCCGCCATTACACAAAGCATATTGCTGTCGCCGCCCCCGCGGGGTAAAAATGCCGCGTGCGTGCGCTGCATATGACGCACGCGTCAACGGATCACAAACAACACACACCCGCGTGTGGCGCGCATGGGCGATAATTAGCGCGCGTGCGCCAATGTGTCAAGAAAATTCTTACCGACACTGTCTGCCGCGCGTGTTGTTGATCATGATTTCGATCACCACCATCTCCATCATCATCGCTCTCCATGGATGTCCAACTCTCTTCATCGTCTGTCTCCATCTCTGTGCTCTCTGATGAGCACACACTCTCTTGCCATCCCCATTCGCCCTCCGGCGTCACTGTGTGGCATCGGCGCCGCCGCCGGCCGCGCCGTTGCGTTGCGCTTCGAGAGCGCCGGCGATGGGCGGCGCGTGGAGTAGCGGGTTTAGGCGGCTTTTGAGAGCACAAAATTGCAGTTTTGAAAAAATATTGAATTAAATTTTCAAAAATGTCTTCCAATATTTTGTGCCTCAAAGTCTGCGGTTTAAACTTTCGATAGCACAAAATTTTGGTTTAAAAATAATTTAAAATGAAATTTTTCAAAAATTTGTTACTAATTTCAATTTAAAATTTTTGTCTTTAATTTTAGTTTAAAATAAATTAAATTTATTTTTGAAAAATTGTCACTAATTTTGGTTTAAAATAATTGAAAATTAAGTTTTGAAAAAATTGCAATTCAATGCTTGTAAAATTTCGGTTTAAAAATTATTTTAAATAAAAAAAATTAAAAAAAAATTACCTCCAAAATTTTGTGCCTCGAGGGCAACAGTGGCGGTAATGTAAATTGTTCAGGTTTTGTTGCGGATGCTTTCACCGGGCGCAATTCGTTCAACGATTTGCTTCTGCGCATCGATGCCTGTGGAATTTTTGGCCCAAAAGGACACATTATGCCAAATTTGGAAAAAAAATTCAAATTTAAGAGAATGTGCCGTCCGAAGTTAAATATTTTTGAAATGCCCAAGCAAAAAATATATATATATATACAAGCAAAAGCGAAAAAGCGTAAAACGAAAGCAAAAGCAAAGCGATTGCTGACCTTCTGCAGCTGATCAATGTTCTGAAAGAGGGATTTTCTTTTAATTGTTAATTTATATTTTGCAGATTTTTTAAAATAAATAAAATTAAATTAATTGTATTTAATTTCATATCAGTTATGAGAAATTATGGGAATTTTAATTTTATTTTAATATATTCTTTTTTTGTTTGTGATAAGCGCCTCTTAAGCTATTAAATTTAAAAAATATATTTTTAATTTAGACAAAATTTAAAATTAAAAAATAATGTTATTTAATTGTTATTTTTAATAAGAAATTTCTAATTAATTAATTAAACTAAAGAAAATTTTATATACAAATTTTATTTTAGAACATATTTGCAATTTTATAAATTCTAAAGAAAATGATATTTAATTTATACCTGACGAAGACGGTCCAACTCGCGCAATGATTCGTCTTCGGGCTAAATTTAAAAAATTTTATTTTTTTAAATATAATTTTCCTACCTTCGGCGCGGGCCACGGCGTTTTCCATTGCTCCTTATCTTCTCGAACCTTCAAGAATTTGTCCAAATCCCGATCACGATCACCGGCCTATCATTGGATGGAATTTTATTATTTTTTTATTCAAAAAAAAATTTTTTTTTCGAATTTTGCCTCCGGCAATTTTCGTTGTTGACGAAGTTTACGCTGTTCAATCGCTTCAAGGTCGATGAAGGAACGTTTGCCGTGAAGTGAGGGAAAATCGGTGATCAGATGGCGTCTGGCGTAGTCGCGCGTTGCGTGCGCTTAAAATTGGCATTAATTATTTTTATTATTTTTTAAATTTTGACGAGAAAAATAACATTGAAATTTCGTTAAATTTCCCAAAAATCCATAAAATTAGCACTTTTCGTGCTTGTTTAATTAAAAAATTTTAAATTATTATTTTTAAAAATTTTGACATATAAACAAAATGAAAGTTGGGTGTCCAGCGGTGTTGACAGGGGAAAAGCAGGGAAATTTTTTTTAAAATTTTAATGAATTGCAATTGACGGTAAAATTTTTAAAATTAATTAAACTTTCCTTTCAAAATTTTAAATTGTTGTTTCAATCGGTGACTGAAAATCTTTTACTTTAAATTTTCTGGGGAAAAAAGTGAGAGGTGCCCTCTTGGTCACGGCCTTTTTTTAAATTTTGAAAATTAATCAATTTTCCCTTAAAATTGGATTTTTTAGGTTAGGCCCCCCCTGGCTATGTCGGAGTTTCAATAATTTCACTCACCCGGAATGTGCGCATGTGAAATCACTTTTGGCTCAATGATTTGCATGCGGAAATGTTCCGCGCTCCGTTCCGCTTTGTAGTCACTGTCCGCTTGTGCAAATTTGGCGCCCAAATCGGCCACGCTTGAGCCAAGCTTAACCTCGGCGCCCTAATGCAAAAAATTATTTTTTTTAATTGAAAAATGGAAATTTTGGCACTTTTTGTCAGACATTGGTTGTATAATTAAATTTATTTTTTAAAATAGTTTTCCAGAATAATTTTGGGAATCCGGTCCGGGACTCGGAATTGGCCGAAAATAATGTCATTTTATTATAATGACCCGTTAATCCCCCTGAACAGGATAAATTTCGATTAATACTAGAGACCGGACAAGAGGGTCGGTCGGTCGGTTTCGGTTAAAAACCGAAACCGAAAAAAACCGAAGAAAAATTTTCGGTATATCGTTTCGGTTTCGGTTTTTTTTGAATTTTTATATTTTTTCCAAAAAAAGCAATAAAACATTTTTATTAACAGAAAAAGCTAAAGATCACCTCTGAACTAAATTGTAAAGCTATTGAAGAAGCTCTATCGAATGGTGTACTAATTTTGGAAAATTGAAAAAAGGAAGCCAAAAAACATTTTTTTTTAAATAGTGAGAAAAAGTGCCAAAATAGTTAAAAAAGTCCAAAATAGTGACAAATAGTGACTAATACAAAACTTTTAGTATCACTATGATGAAATTACCTTACAAATAGAGATGATTGAATTTTCTATTCATAACTCTTTCAATACCTAATTTAATTCTATGAACTTTTATTAGGTGCGGGTTGAAAAGTTACCCGCAGCTGAGGGTTAGTCAACCGGGTTAAGTTACGTTCAACTCAGGATTGACTCAAAATAAAAAAAACCAAAAACACAAAAAATATTTATAAAAAGTGTAAAAAAAATTATGAAAATGTCATCTATTTAAATAAGTAAAATGCTCTTTAAACAATAATCGTATCTTTTTGTACAAAGAAAAAAATCCGCTTTCAATAGAAAAAATATATAAAGAAAGAAAATAGACAATATTATCTTTTTTGAAAATTAATAACCTAATATGTTATAAAAATGGATATAAATTATATCCTTTTGCATATTTTTTCTGCGCATGTGCAATGAAGAAAGGGGTTCAAATTTTTTTTTTTTTATATAATTTTAATGCTATTTTTTAA
Source organism: Heterodera glycines (assembly GCA_004148225.2). Taxonomy (NCBI): domain Eukaryota; kingdom Metazoa; phylum Nematoda; class Chromadorea; order Rhabditida; family Heteroderidae; genus Heterodera; species Heterodera glycines. The sequence goes on along the minus strand of CP049711.1, from coordinate 12,752,438 downwards.
CTGATTTTGTCTAAAAATAACAAATTTTAGGATTTTGGGCTTATTTTTTTAGGAAAAGATAGGTTTTTGGGGGGCCGACGATGCCGATAGGCGCCGCCGGGGGAAATTTTTAAGAATTTTTAATGAATTTTGTTAAGAAAATGGCCAACTGATTTTTGATAAAAGTCGGTCGGTTTTTTCGGTTTTCTGATTATTTCGGTCGGTCGGTTTCGGTTAAAAACCGAAAAACTCAAAATTTTCTCGGTCGGTTTTTTTCGGTCAAAAACCGAAACCGAAAACCGAAAAATACCGAAAAAAACCGAAAAAAACCGACCGGTCCGATCTCTAATTAATACCATTAGATTTTCCCCAGAGTTTTTAATTAAATTTTTTTCTCATTAAAAGTAAAATAAAAATTATTTTTTTCGATTTTGAACGAAAATGACGTCGTTATGTATTAGTGTGACCCATTAATCCTGTTTTGAACAGGATAATTTTCTCGATGCAATTAACTTTTCCCAAGGGGTATTTCAATTTTTTTTTTCATTTTTTAAAAATTTCTTTGCTCATATTAAAAAGGAAAAATTCAAAACAAACAAATTAGAATTTCTTACAGGTTTCTCGCCAAGCTTGTAGAACGGTGTGACAATCTTAACCATAAATATTTTTTGCATTTTTCTTTTGTCTTGTTTTTTTGGCACCTTTATCGCTGCTTGTTCGGTCTGAGCCCGGAAAGAATCTGAGCCTGTCTGTACAAAATGTTAAAATATAAATTATTTTTATTTGAAAACAAATCCAAATTTTGTTCTCGTTCTTTAATCAAAATTTCTGGATTTTTTTTTTAAATTTTCTATAATTTGATTATAATTTTTATATTTTCTACCATTTTATAAAAATTTTCATAATTTTTATTTTTAAATTTTTTCATTTCCTGTTTTTTTTTCAATTTTTCAGAGTCAGTACAAATTCCAGTTTCATTACAACTCAACCGTTGTTAACAAACAAACACATCACGTCACACTATTCACTCACCATGTCCAATGTTGCATTTGTCTAAAAATTAGGGGTTGAGAAAGAATGGGCAAAAGAGAGAGATCACGGGAAAGAAGACATACAAAATTGTTCTATGGCCATTAAATTACACCCCATACAAAAAATTAAATTAGTGAGAGGAAAAAAAAATACGTGGAAGAGAGAACACGGATGAAAAGAAGGCATAGAAAAGTTTGGGAAAGAGAAAAACGCTTTTCTTACCACTCCAATGCGCTAATTAGGTAATTAGCTAATTGAATTAACGCTTTAACTGCCCACTCCATTACATGGCGAATTTGCTCCATCTCGCGCACACTCTCCTCGTGCACTTGTTGTGTCTGACGCATTTGCTCCTCTTGCTGAAATTTCAAATTTAGCGTTCATTAATGAGTGCAATTATGTGTTAATTAATTGGCGCGGAATTTTTTTTCGAAATTTAAACGGTGGAATTTAAATTTAAATTTAATTAAAAATGTGGGTCGTTAACCAAAAACGAACCGACGAAATGAAGCGCTTTGAAGATTCTGTGGAAGCAGTCATAGTGTCCAAAATTTGCAAAAAATATTCTCAGCGCCAATTATCGCCAATAGCTTTGACAAACCAATTCAAAAAATTATAAAATTTAAAAAATTTACAAGTCTCATGGGTGTCTAATGGGATAACAAATTAGTTTCACTTTTTTTTGTTCTCTACCCTACGATAGGTTCTGTAATTTTGTGTGTTCAGGACATTTTGGGAACGGCACGGACATTTTTGGCCCGAGGGTATTAGTGGCACGGATTTTGTGGCCAGGAACTTTGTTGTCCGGGGATGTTTGTGGCCCGCATTTTGCGGCCCGGGAAATTTTTGTGGCTAGGACATTTATGGCCCGAGAATATTCGTGGCCCGGGGGGTATTTTTGGCACTCGGTGGATATTCGTGGCACAGACACCCGTGGCGCCTCTCTTTATTGGATATTTCGTGAGTTTTGTGAGTTATTTGCTAAACCAATTTAAATGGGACCAATAAAATTTTGAACTGGGTGCCACTTTTGGCTGGGTGGACCATGATTTTTTTTTGGCACCGATCAATTTTCTTGCCCGTGCCTACCAGACCACCACCATCACCCGAATTTTGCCGTCAATTGAGTGGCGCCGCCGCCGTTTCCAAATTTGGGTTAAGCACACAACAAATCCCCAGTTGCGGATCAATGCGTTTGGAAAATCAGTGGCGGGAAATCGCGCATGGATTTGGGAGGCGATGGCCTTGGGGCATTCTCGACAAAATTTGGAGAGATTTACGACCAAAAGTTGGTTTCTTGCGCACACACACACACACACACACACAACATCGAGTTAATGAATTGGATTGGGGGATAACGCGTAAATATTGGGCGCAGCCGACCTTGACAATTTGTACCCCCCCGCCCGCCCCCCGCCGGGGGGACGGGACGGAGGACGGCGACACGTCGGTGAAATTTGGGGAGGGATCAAACGGCGGGAGAAATGGTGAAAAATTGAAATTTTGGAAAAATCGGCGAAATTTGAGAGAAAATAATTGAGTAAAATGTTTGGAAATTATGGGGAGAAGTTTGGAAATGTTAAAAAAAGTTGTAAAAGAATAATAAGTGTGAAATTTAAACAGGCAAAAAAGGTGCCAAAATCGAAAAATGAAAAAATAAATTAAAAATAAATTTTATAGTAATTAAAAATAATTTAAATCTATAAATTATCGGCTAAAATAAGTATTAATCGCCATATAAAAAGATGAAGTAAAATTAATATATAATTAATTTTAAACAAAAAATAATTATGGAATAAAAATAATAAATTAAATTGTAACAATAAAATTCAAAATTTTAATGTAAAAACAAAAAATGTTTATTAAAAATAATCAAATTTAAAAAAAAATTCGCCGAAAATTCATACATAATAAACAAATTTTCGCTGTAAATCATCAAACCATTAGCTGGTCTCTCACCAAGTTTTGACGGGTATGTAAATTTGGTCAATTTATGTGGGGAGAGATTATTCGGGGAGTGGTGGGCGCTGATGGGGGAAAAATTAGGGATTGGCGGGGGATAATAATTTGTTTCGGCAACACATCGCCGCGGGGGTGGCGAACGTCGCCCCCGGCGCGGGTGCGACAACGCCGCGGCGACAGACCGTCGTCCATCCACCGATCACAATCCATCAAACACAACACATGGACGTACGACGGACAACAACAACAAAACACTGCAACAACAACTCAGTGATTTAATGAATTGGAAAGGATTAGGTGTTCGGGGCAAGTCGAGACTCTCGAGTTCAAGTTCAGAATTCATGTAAGCCAGAGGAGGCATTTTTTGGTAAGAACTGATTGAGTTTGGGACAGGCAAGGGGCGTTCGCTGACACAAAATCCCGCGGTTGCGCATTGCGCATCGCGGACGCAAATAGCCCGCGGTTTGTTGATCCGTGCCACGGCTTCAAATTGGCGCCGTCGCGAACTGCGCATGGGCTACGCTGGGTTTGGCACCACATGAGGCCAATTGGTTCGTTTTGATTCAACACTCTAGATAGGTTTGTCGGCTTCGGTTTTGAGGGCACGGCCCTTGCCAAACTTGGCCAACCCTTCGGGCATTGAGTTATTACGCTTTCATTAGCGTACATAAAGACGGAGGCGTGTGGTGGGCGTGGGGCTTGAGAGGGGGAGGGAGGCGATTTTCATGAGGTATTCGTGGTGATGGGGGAGGAGGAGGAGGTGGAATTTGTCGTCGGAAGATCGATTTTGGATGGACCGGGAGGGAGGGGGGGGGAGGGAGAGAAGGAGGGGAAATGGACTGGACAGCAGGAGGCTGGAAGAAGAAGAATTATTGGGGGATAGGGAGGTGGTGGAGGTGGATGATGGAGAAAAACAATGCGCACCACAGCATCATGCTGGGCCGGCTGGCTGGAATTGGCTCAGAAGAAATCTTCAGGCAGCTGGCAGCAGCAAAAAGGCGCGGACGCCGGGAGAGGGCGGGGGATGGGGGGGCGCAGATCGGCGGGAGAGGGGACACACATCAAACAGAACGATGTAGGAGGAATTATGGACAGCGAGCCGTCCGTCGCTGGACGGATCGGGAAGGCAAATAGGAAGGGATTAAATGGTGGTGTGCAGTAACTTTTTTGGTCTCATCCTCGAGAATCGAGACTGGGGGGATTTTGCGGGAAAGGAAAAGCGCCAGCCGCTGGCGGCGGGACGGAGTGATTTGGAAGAGATTAGTGAATCAGTGTCAATATTCAAATTTTGATGCAAATTTTTATTTGGGTGTTGCATTATTAAATCCCTGAGAATTTTAAAAATATTTCAACCTTAACTTTGAATTTGAAAACGCATTTTCCCAAAAATGGACAATTCCATAAAAATCTCGGAAAATATCTAATTTTCTAATTTATAAGCTAAAAACTAAAATAATCTCCAAATTTGAACATTAGCAAATCCGTCGGCCATTGATCATTAACCAATTTGCCCCGAATCGCATCACCGAGATGCAGCCGATTCGCTTCAAATTTTATTGGACATGAATTTCAATCGGCCCCTCCAAAATTGATCATTCGCCAACCCGAATCGCCAAATTTGATCATTAGCAAATCCGCCGCCAAATTGATCAATAGCCAATTCGCACCCAAACCGCCAAATTTGATGATTAGCCAATCTCCCACACTCAAATCGCCTAATTTAATCATTAGCCAATCCGCCCCCGCCCAAGTTTGATCATTAGCCAACCCCCTCCCACAAATCGCCAAATCAATAGAAATGGAACGCAATGATCGCTGCTGTGAATAAATGAATGAATGAGTGAGTGAGTACATAATAATTGTGTGGGGGCAAAAGCGGAAGACGGACGATGTTCATCAGCAGTTGAAGCATTAAGCATCCTCCATCGTCCGCCAGACATTGCCGACGAATGTCATTAAGGGGGTAATTAGGAGGGGGGGGGGGGAATTGCCTTGCGGGCATTTTAGGGTGGTCGAATTGCGACCGACGGATTAAGAGAGCCATGGGGCACAAAAAGGAGAGGAAGGACCAGTTTTGTAGGGACAGAGAGATTGAACAGCAGAACAGCACCAATCGGCGGGGTGATGGAAAAAGCTGATCAGCAGCAGCATAAAGAGGGGTCGTTAAGAAGGGGAGGTCGTTAATTTTTCGGAATTTTGATCGGGGACAACGAAAAGCGGGGATCCCCGATAATTTTTCTGGAGATTAAAATTTTATTGGAAAATTGGCGCTTTTTCAGCCAAGTAATGTTGGGAACACTCGGAATTTATTTTTGGAGTTAAAGCGGGGTAAATGCCCTTTGCAAATATGTGGGGGATAAAGAACATCTATGGGCTATGAAAAGGCCAATTTTCTATTGGGAATAAATTCGCCAAATAAATTTTTGGCTCGCAATAATCAACTGATTGACAACTGCTAGATGCTCAGAAATTTTAAATGTAATCCTCCCATCCATCCATCTTTGGCAGGATATAAAAATCCAAAAATTTTTATAATTTCTCATTTTCAAGGCCCCCAATTTTTTGCCATCGTAAAACTTTGACTATCTGTGAGTGTTTGTGTGTACAAAAATGGGGAACAAATTTGGGTGGGTGCGAATTTCCGTTGGCCCAGGACCACAGACAGTCGTCAGTCCCCTGCTGTTGGCCCTGGCCTGGCCCCCCGGCCCGGACAGAAACAATTTTGCTAATGGGAAATGATTTGATTGGGTTTTTGCCTGCTGAGCGTGTGGGGGGAGAGCGAAAGTGGGCCCCAAAAGTCACCACCAAAAATGAGGCGGAATTTGGGGGCCCAAAACCCCTCGAAAAACCGGTTCAACGACAGATGGTACCCCTGAGGGGCCATGGGGACGGACATTCTCCCGCCTTTTTGGCGCCTTCGTCCGACCCCCGCAATTCGTCACCATCACCAGCAAAAAGAGTGTTTTGTGGTGGCAGTGTATACAACAAATTCATTTGGTCGGGCGGGGGACACGTCAATTGGTGGCCACCGGCGTGCGGTGGTGGGACAGTGTTTTTGGTAAATACTATTAATGAGTGACTAATGAGAGTGAGTGGTGCGTGGTTGGTTGGTGGTGCCCTGGGGCCACAACCGACGATAGTTCCGAGAGATTTTTGGGAGGGACCAATTTGGGCAAACGCCCAAGGCCACAGACAAACGGCAGGGGCCCAAACTGTGAAGCATTAAAAATCAAAATAAAATTTGGGTCTTGGATTTTTGTTGGTCATAAGCCTATGGAAAATACGGGATCGAGCCCAATCTCGGGCTAAAAAGATTCAAAATCCTTTTGTCGACTATCCTAAGTCCAAAGTTTTTTTGAGAATTTCAAGATTCGGGCCCAAGAAACTCTAAAAAGAGTAGCCGCGTCTAACCCCATAAGTCTCTTTACTTAGTAAGAACAAAAATTCATACATTTTCCCAGCCGAGAGTGGCGTTTTTCAAATAAATTTTCGACTGAAATTAGGCCATAGGACGAAAATTTAAAAAAATCGAAAAAAATAAAATTTAATTACACATTTGAATATCTCTCGTCTATTTTTGGAATTAGATAAATTTTAAAACTTTTAGAAAATTCCAAATAAATTACAAAGGGCAATGCTTAGGTATGTTTGTTTAATCATAAAATTGAAAATCTCTGAAAAATGTCGAAATTTCCAACAAATTTATTTTGTTTGGAAATATGAGTCAGCCCTTTTCGCCCCCCTCCGTCGGCAAAAGGTGCGCTTTTCACTCTCGACAAAATTCTCGCCCATTTTCACCGCCACAATCTCCGTCCGATCGTCCGACTGACTGATCGAGTCGAATTTCAATTTCTTTTGCTCGCCATTTTCCGCCGCCCCTTCGCGCATTCCTTCCATTCATTCATTCATTTTCATTCATTCAATTCACAATTCCATCATTTGGACCAATAAAAATAATGAAAAATTGCACATCCATTTTTTCTTTTACTTTTTGTATACGAAAGAAAATTTCTATGGAAAAAAGAAATGTTTAAAATTGTAAAATTGGAATAATTAAAGAAAGACTAGAAAGTAGAATTTTCCCGAGACTCGAGAACCGAGAAGGGGGTTTTAGGCTCCAGATTCAAGACAGAGATTCACGAATTTTTTTTGAGAATTGTGGCTAAAGAGACCGGGAATCAGGTCGAGAGTGGAGACTGAGACCAACCCCACCCCCGCCCTCCAAAAAAAAATCCGCGAGAATTCTTGGCTGGAGAAACCGGGAATTTACGCTGAATTTTAAGACTGAGACCCCCCACAAAAAAATTAACCAAAACGAGGAGATGGACCGATAACTGATTTAGGCGCCGAAATTTAAGACTGAGATTCATGAAAAAATTTGAGCTTATGGCTGAAGAGCCCGGGAATTAGGTCGAGAGTGGAGACTGAGACCCAAAAAAAAACCCCGAGAATTAAGGCTGGAAAAATTGGGGATTAAGGCCAAAATTTAAGACAGACCCCCTCCCCCCCTCCCAAAAAAAAAACCGAAAATTCATTGAGACTCTCGATCAACCTTATTAAATGGAATAGAATCCAAACAAAGGGATGTACTAATAAATGAAAAATAAAATTTCTAACTTCTAAATTGGAATCCCCCGATTTTCCCATGGACAATTAGTCTAAATCCGAACTGCACTATTTCGTCGCTCTTTGCTTCTCTCCTCGCATTTTTTCTGTGCACTATTTCTGTCCCTTTCAATTTTGACGCTTTCACTTTGCGATCGGTGGTCACGGAACTGACTGTGTAACAAAAAATGAATTGGGACACAGACAAAAGTGATCGGATTATTGGAAAAAGTGATTGGAAAAATGGAAAAATGTATTTGTATCGAAAGAAAGCATTTAAAATGGGGAAAAATAATTAAATTAAAACCAAACATAAAAGTTTTTGGA
>CP049711.1:12722475-12743533 GCA_004148225.2 Heterodera glycines | reverse complement strand
AAAAAAAAGTTAAGCCTAAACTTTTTGGCCTGTTTAAAAAGGAATTAAAAATTTTTAAAAATTTATTCATCTCCCTTTTTGATAGAAAAAGCATCAGAGTGCCTAAACTAGCATGTAAATAAAATTTGGTGCGTTTCAGAGCATTTTCTGAAAAAAATATTTATGAATTAATTATGCAAAAATAAATAAAAATTTCTAAAAATTTGATCGTCCATAAATAATTTGTAATTGATCAGGGGCTCACCAAATTTTGCAGGGATACGTATCGGAACACTACAAATGCTTACTAATTTTCCTAGATTTTTTAAACCCGGTGAAAATTTTTTGCAGACACCACCACTTTTGCACTTAAAAAAATTTCAAAAAACTTTTAAAAATTTCATAGAAAATTTTAAATTCATAGGTACTACTGCTAAATCAACGCAGAGACGCCTTTCCTTGACCTTTTTTAGGCCCCTGCAAAATCTGGTGCGCTTCTGATCACTACTCGAAAAATGAGTGATTGAATTTTCACTAAAAAGTTAAGCCTAAACTTTTTGGCCTGTTTAAAAAGGAATTAAAAATTTTTTAAAAATTTTATTCATCTCCCTTTTTGATAGAAAAAGCATCAGAGTGCCTAAACTAACATGTAAATAAAATTTGGTGCGTTTCAGAACCCTTTCTGAAAAAATATTTAAGAATTAATTTTGCAAAAAATAAATAAAAACGAAAGACTCAGATTTTCGAAATTTTTTTGAGCCAGCTAGCTCGGCGCTCATTTCAGTGTAAGTTAGTCCTTTACCGGGGAGTATCCCTGCAAAGTTTGGTACGCTTCTGCTCAATTAGCAAAAAATATGAGTGATCGAATTTTCACTAAAAAAGTTAAGCCTACATTTTTTGGCATATTTAAAAAGCAATTAAAAAATTTTTAAAATTTAATAATTTTCCTGCACCGAAGGTACTCACTCGGCCTCTTCGCGGCCTCGTGGTGGGCCTTCGCCCCCCCCCCCGCGGGGGCCTTCGGCCCCCGCCCCCCCCCCCGCCCTTCAAAATTTTGAAAAAAAAAATAAAATAATAGGAGACTCAGAATTTTGAAAATTTTTTATAAAAACTGATGACAAGCTAATGTGATAAAACAGGTTAATTCTTTTCCTTTCAGTATCCCTGCAAAGTTTGGGGCGCTTCTGATAAGTTTCTGAAAAAAAAGTTAAGCCTAAACTTTTTGGCCTGTTTAAAAAGGAATTAAAAATTTTTAAAAATTTATTCATCTCCCTTTTTGATAGAAAAAGCATCAGAGTGCCTAAACTAGCATGTAAATAAAATTTGGTGCGTTTCAGAGCATTTTCTGAAAAAAATATTTATGAATTAATTATGCAAAAATAAATAAAAATTTCTAAAAATTTGATCGTCCATAAATAATTTGTAATTGATCAGGGGCTCACCAAATTTTGCAGGGATACGTATCGGAACACTACAAATGCTTACTAATTTTCCTAGATTTTTTAAACCCGGTGGAAAAATTTTTTGCAGACACCACCACTTTTGCACTTAAAAAAATTTCAAAAAACTTTAAAAATTCATAGAAAATTTAAATTCATAGGTACTACTGCTAAATCAACGCAGAGACGCCTTTCCTTGACCTTTTTAGGCCCCTGCAAAATCTGGTGCGCTTCTGATCACTACTCGAAAAATGAGTGATTGAATTTTCACTAAAAAGTTAAGCCTAAACTTTTTGGCCTGTTTAAAAAGGAATTAAAAATTTTTAAAAATTTTATTCATCTCCCTTTTTGATAGAAAAAGCATCAGAGTGCCTAAACTAACATGTAAATAAAATTTGGTGCGTTTCAGAACCCTTTCTGAAAAAATATTTAAGAATTAATTTTGCAAAAAATAAATAAAAACGAAAGACTCAGATTTTCGAAATTTTTTTGAGCCAGCTAGCTCGGCGCTCATTTCAGTGTAAGTTAGTCCTTTACCGGGGAGTATCCCTGCAAAGTTTGGTACGCTTCTGCTCAATTAGCAAAAAATATGAGTGATCGAATTTTCACTAAAAAAGTTAAGCCTACATTTTTTGGCATATTTAAAAAGCAATTAAAAAATTTTTAAAATTTAATAATTTTCCTGCACCGAAGGTACTCACTCGGCCTCTTCGCGGCCTCGTGGTGGGCCTTCGCCCCCCCCCCCCCCGCGGGGGCCTTCGGCCCCCGCCCCCCCCCCCCGCCCTTCAAAATTTTGAAAAAAAAATAAAATAATAGGAGACTCAGAATTTTGAAAATTTTTTATAAAAACTGATGACAAGCTAATGTGATAAAACAGGTTAATTCTTTTCCTTTCAGTATCCCTGCAAAGTTTGGGGCGCTTCTGATAAGTTTCTGAAAAAAAAGTTAAGCCTAAACTTTTTGGCCTGTTTAAAAAGGAATTAAAAATTTTTAAAAATTTATTCATCTCCCTTTTTGATAGAAAAAGCATCAGAGTGCCTAAACTAGCATGTAAATAAAATTTGGTGCGTTTCAGAGCATTTTCTGAAAAAAATATTTATGAATTAATTATGCAAAAATAAATAAAAATTTCTAAAAATTTGATCGTCCATAAATAATTTGTAATTGATCAGGGGCTCACCAAATTTTGCAGGGATACGTATCGGAACACTACAAATGCTTACTAATTTTCCTAGATTTTTTAAACCCGGTGAAAATTTTTTGCAGACACCACCACTTTTGCACTTAAAAAAATTTCAAAAAACTTTAAAAATTCATAGAAAATTTAAATTCATAGGTACTACTGCTAAATCAACGCAGAGACGCCTTTCCTTGACCTTTTTAGGCCCCTGCAAAATCTGGTGCGCTTCTGATCACTACTCGAAAAATGAGTGATTGAATTTTCACTAAAAAGTTAAGCCTAAACTTTTTGGCCTGTTTAAAAAGGAATTAAAAATTTTTAAAAATTTTATTCATCTCCCTTTTTGATAGAAAAAGCATCAGAGTGCCTAAACTAACATGTAAATAAAATTTGGTGCGTTTCAGAACCCTTTCTGAAAAAATATTTAAGAATTAATTTTGCAAAAAATAAATAAAAACGAAAGACTCAGATTTTCGAAATTTTTTGAGCCAGCTAGCTCGGCGCTCATTTCAGTGTAAGTTAGTCCTTTACCGGGGAGTATCCCTGCAAAGTTTGGTACGCTTCTGCTCAATTAGCAAAAAATATGAGTGATCGAATTTTCACTAAAAAAGTTAAGCCTACATTTTTTGGCATATTTAAAAAGCAATTAAAAAATTTTTAAAATTTAATAATTTTCCTGCACCGAAGGTACTCACTCGGCCTCTTCGCGGCCTCGTGGTGGGCCTTCGCCCCCCCCCCCCCCGCGGGGGCCTTCGGCCCCCGCCCCCCCCCCCCGCCCTTCAAAATTTTGAAAAAAAAATAAAATAATAGGAGACTCAGAATTTTGAAAATTTTTTATAAAAACTGATGACAAGCTAATGTGATAAAACAGGTTAATTCTTTTCCTTTCAGTATCCCTGCAAAGTTTGGGGCGCTTCTGATAAGTTTCTGAAAAAAAAGTTAAGCCTAAACTTTTTGGCCTGTTTAAAAAGGAATTAAAAATTTTTAAAAATTTATTCATCTCCCTTTTTGATAGAAAAAGCATCAGAGTGCCTAAACTAGCATGTAAATAAAATTTGGTGCGTTTCAGAGCATTTTCTGAAAAAAATATTTATGAATTAATTATGCAAAAATAAATAAAAATTTCTAAAAATTTGATCGTCCATAAATAATTTGTAATTGATCAGGGGCTCACCAAATTTTGCAGGGATACGTATCGGAACACTACAAATGCTTACTAATTTTCCTAGATTTTTTAAACCCGGTGAAAATTTTTTGCAGACACCACCACTTTTGCACTTAAAAAAATTTCAAAAAACTTTAAAAATTCATAGAAAATTTAAATTCATAGGTACTACTGCTAAATCAACGCAGAGACGCCTTTCCTTGACCTTTTTAGGCCCCTGCAAAATCTGGTGCGCTTCTGATCACTACTCGAAAAATGAGTGATTGAATTTTCACTAAAAAGTTAAGCCTAAACTTTTTGGCCTGTTTAAAAAGGAATTAAAAATTTTTAAAAATTTTATTCATCTCCCTTTTTGATAGAAAAAGCATCAGAGTGCCTAAACTAACATGTAAATAAAATTTGGTGCGTTTCAGAACCCTTTCTGAAAAAATATTTAAGAATTAATTTTGCAAAAAATAAATAAAAACGAAAGACTCAGATTTTCGAAATTTTTTTGAGCCAGCTAGCTCGGCGCTCATTTCAGTGTAAGTTAGTCCTTTACCGGGGAGTATCCCTGCAAAGTTTGGTACGCTTCTGCTCAATTAGCAAAAAATATGAGTGATCGAATTTTCACTAAAAAAGTTAAGCCTACATTTTTTGGCATATTTAAAAAGCAATTAAAAAATTTTTAAAATTTAATAATTTTCCTGCACCGAAGGTACTCACTCGGCCTCTTCGCGGCCTCGTGGTGGGCCTTCGCCCCCCCCCCCCCGCGGGGGCCTTCGGCCCCCGCCCCCCCCCCCGCCCCTTCAAAATTTTGAAAAAAAAAATAAAATAATAGGAGACTCAGAATTTTGAAAATTTTTTTATAAAAACTGATGACAAGCTAATGTGATAAAACAGGTTAATTCTTTTCCTTTCAGTATGCCTGCAAAGTTTGGGGCGCTTCTGATAAGTTTCACAAAAAATAATAAAAAATTAATTTTGCAAAAATAAATAAATAATGAACCCTCCTCCTTAATAATTTTCCTGCACCAAAGGTACTCACTCGGTCGCTTTGCGGCCTCGTCTGAGGGCCTTCGCCCCCCCCCCCCCGCGGGGGCCTTCGGCCCCGTCCCCACCCCCGCCCTTCAAAATTTAAAAAAAAAAATAAAATAATAGGACTCAGAATTTTGAAAAGTTTTTATAAAAACTGATGACAAGCTAATGTGATAAGACAGGTTAATTCTTTTCCTTTCAGTATCCCTGCAAAGTTTGGGGCGCTTCTGATAAGTTTCTGAAAAAAAAGGTTAAGCCTAAACTTTTTGGCCTGTTTAAAAAGGAATTAAAAATTTTTAAAAATTTATTCATCTCCCTTTTTGATAGAAAAAGCATCAGAGTGCCTAAACTAGCATGTAAATAAAATTTGGTGCGTTTCAGAGCATTTTCTGAAAAAAATATTTATGAATTAATTATGCAAAAATAAATAAAAATTTCTAAAAATTTGATCGTCCATAAATAATTTGTAATTGATCAGGGGCTCACCAAATTTTGCAGGGATACGTATCGGAACACTACAAATGCTTACTAATTTTCCTAGATTTTTTAAACCCCGGTGAAAATTTTTTGCAGACACCACCACTTTTGCACTTAAAAAAATTTCAAAAAACTTTAAAAATTCATAGAAAATTTAAATTCATAGGTACTACTGCTAAATCAACGCAGAGACGCCTTTCCTTGACCTTTTTAGGCCCCTGCAAAATCTGGTGCGCTTCTGATCACTACTCGAAAAATGAGTGATTGAATTTTCACTAAAAAGTTAAGCCTAAACTTTTTGGCCTGTTTAAAAAGGAATTAAAAATTTTTAAAAATTTTATTCATCTCCCTTTTTGATAGAAAAAGCATCAGAGTGCCTAAACTAACATGTAAATAAAATTTGGTGCGTTTCAGAACCCTTTCTGAAAAAATATTTAAGAATTAATTTTGCAAAAAATAAATAAAAACGAAAGACTCAGATTTTCGAAAATTTTTTTGAGCCAGCTAGCTCGGCGCTCATTTCAGTGTAAGTTAGTCCTTTACCGGGGAGTATCCCTGCAAAGTTTGGTACGCTTCTGCTCAATTAGCAAAAAATATGAGTGATCGAATTTTCACTAAAAAAGTTAAGCCTACATTTTTTGGCATATTTAAAAAGCAATTAAAAAATTTTTAAAATTTAATAATTTTCCTGCACCGAAGGTACTCACTCGGCCGCTTTGCGGCCTCGTCTGGGGGCCTTCGCCCCCCCCCCCGCGGGGGCCTTCGGCCCCGTCCCCACCCCCGCCTTCAAAATTTAAAAAAAAATAAAATAATAGGACTCAGAATTTTGAAAAGTTTTTATAAAAACTGATGACAAGCTAATGTGATAAGACAGGTTAATTCTTTTCCTTTCAGTATCCCTGCAAAGTTTGGGGCGCTTCTGATAAGTTTCTGAAAAAAAAGTTAAGCCTAAACTTTTTGGCCTGTTTAAAAAGGAATTAAAAATTTTTAAAAATTTATTCATCTCCCTTTTTGATAGAAAAAGCATCAGAGTGCCTAAACTAGCATGTAAATAAAATTTGGTGCGTTTCAGAGCATTTTCTGAAAAAAATATTTATGAATTAATTATGCAAAAATAAATAAAAATTTCTAAAAATTTGATCGTCCATAAATAATTTGTAATTGATCAGGGGCTCACCAAATTTTGCAGGGATACGTATCGGAACACTACAAATGCTTACTAATTTTCCTAGATTTTTTAAACCCGGTGAAAATTTTTTGCAGACACCACCACTTTTGCACTTAAAAAAATTTCAAAAAACTTTAAAAATTCATAGAAAATTTAAATTCATAGGTACTACTGCTAAATCAACGCAGAGACGCCTTTCCTTGACCTTTTTAGGCCCCTGCAAAATCTGGTGCGCTTCTGATCACTACTCGAAAAATGAGTGATTGAATTTTCACTAAAAAGTTAAGCCTAAACTTTTTGGCCTGTTTAAAAAGGAATTAAAAATTTTTAAAAATTTTATTCATCTCCCTTTTTGATAGAAAAAGCATCAGAGTGCCTAAACTAACATGTAAATAAAATTTGGTGCGTTTCAGAACCCTTTCTGAAAAAATATTTAAGAATTAATTTTGCAAAAAATAAATAAAAACGAAAGACTCAGATTTTCGAAATTTTTTTGAGCCAGCTAGCTCGGCGCTCATTTCAGTGTAAGTTAGTCCTTTACCGGGGAGTATCCCTGCAAAGTTTGGTACGCTTCTGCTCAATTAGCAAAAAATATGAGTGATCGAATTTTCACTAAAAAAGTTAAGCCTACATTTTTTGGCATATTTAAAAAGCAATTAAAAAATTTTAAAATTTAATAATTTTCCTGCACCGAAGGTACTCACTCGGCCTCTTCGCGGCCTCGTGGTGGGCCTTCGCCCCCCCCCGCGGGGCCTTCGGCCCCCGCCCCCCCCCCCGCCCTTCAAAATTTTGAAAAAAAAAATAAAATAATAGGAGACTCAGAATTTTGAAAATTTTTTATAAAAACTGATGACAAGCTAATGTGATAAAACAGGTTAATTTCTTTTCCTTTCAGTATCCCTGCAAAGTTTGGGGCGCTTCTGATAAGTTTCACAAAAAATAATAAAAAATTAATTTTGCAAAAATAAATAAATAATGAACCCTCCTCCTTAATAATTTTCCTGCACCAAAGGTACTCACTCGGTCGCTTTGCGGCCTCGTCTGGGGCCTTCGCCCCCCCCCCCGCGGGGGCCTTCGGCCCCGTCCCTACCCCCGCCCTTCAAAATTTAAAAAAAAATAAAATAATAGGACTCAGAATTTTGAAAAAGTTTTTATAAAAACTGATGACAAGCTAATGTGATAAGACAGGTTAATTCTTTTCCTTTCAGTATCCCTGCAAAGTTTGGGGCGCTTCTGATAAGTTTCTGAAAAAAAAAGTTAAGCCTAAACTTTTTGGCCTGTTTAAAAAGGAATTAAAAATTTTTAAAAATTTTATTCATCTCCCTTTTTGATAGAAAAAGCATCAGAGTGCCTAAACTAGCATGTAAATAAAATTTGGTGCGTTTCAGAGCATTTTCTGAAAAAAATATTTATGAATTAATTATGCAAAAATAAATAAAAATTTCTAAAAATTTGATCGTCCATAAATAATTTGTAATTGATCAGGGGCTCACCAAATTTTGCAGGGATACGTATCGGAACACTACAAATGCTTACTAATTTTCCTAGATTTTTTAAACCCGGTGAAAATTTTTTGCAGACACCACCACTTTTGCACTTAAAAAAATTTCAAAAAACTTTAAAAATTCATAGAAAATTTAAATTCATAGGTACTACTGCTAAATCAACGCAGAGACGCCTTTCCTTGACCTTTTTAGGCCCCTGCAAAATCTGGTGCGCTTCTGATCACTACTCGAAAAATGAGTGATTGAATTTTCACTAAAAAGTTAAGCCTAAACTTTTTGGCCTGTTTAAAAAGGAATTAAAAATTTTTAAAATTTTATTCATCTCCCTTTTTGATAGAAAAAGCATCAGAGTGCCTAAACTAACATGTAAATAAAATTTGGTGCGTTTCAGAACCCTTTCTGAAAAAATATTTAAGAATTAATTTTGCAAAAAATAAATAAAAACGAAAGACTCAGATTTTCGAAATTTTTTTGAGCCAGCTAGCTCGGCGCTCATTTCAGTGTAAGTTAGTCCTTTACCGGGGAGTATCCCTGCAAAGTTTGGTACGCTTCTGCTCAATTAGCAAAAAATATGAGTGATCGAATTTTCACTAAAAAAGTTAAGCCTACATTTTTTGGCATATTTAAAAAGCAATTAAAAAATTTTTAAAATTTAATAATTTTCCTGCACCGAAGGTACTCACTCGGCCTCTTCGCGGCCTCGTGGTGGGCCTTCGCCCCCCCCGCGGGGGCCTTCGGCCCCCGCCCCCCCCCCCGCCCTTCAAAATTTTGAAAAAAAATAAAATAATAGGAGACTCAGAATTTTGAAAATTTTTTATAAAAACTGATGACAAGCTAATGTGATAAAACAGGTTAATTCTTTTCCTTTCAGTATCCCTGCAAAGTTTGGGGCGCTTCTGATAAGTTTCACAAAAAATAATAAAAAATTAATTTTGCAAAAATAAATAAATAATGAACCCTCCTCCTTAATAATTTTCCTGCACCGAAGGTACTCACTCGGTCGCTTTGCGGCCTCGTCTGGGGGCCTTTCCCCCCCCCCCCCCGCGGGGGCCTTCGGCCCCGTCCCTACCCCCGCCCTTCAAAATTTAAAAAAAAAAATAAAATAATAGGACTCAGAATTTTGAAAAGTTTTTATAAAAACTGATGACAAGCTAATGTGATAAGACAGGTTAATTCTTTTCCTTTCAGTATCCCTGCAAAGTTTGGGGCGCTTCTGATAAGTTTCTGAAAAAAAAGTTAAGCCTAAACTTTTTGGCCTGTTTAAAAAGGAAATTAAAAATTTTTAAAAATTTATTCATCTCCCTTTTTGATAGAAAAAGCATCAGAGTGCCTAAACTAGCATGTAAATAAAATTTGGTGCGTTTCAGAGCATTTTCTGAAAAAAATATTTATGAATTAATTATGCAAAAATAAATAAAAATTTCTAAAAATTTGATCGTCCATAAATAATTTGTAATTGATCAGGGGCTCACCAAATTTTGCAGGGATACGTATCGGAACACTACAAATGCTTACTAATTTTCCTAGATTTTTTAAACCCGGTGAAAAATTTTTTGCAGACACCACCACTTTTGCACTTAAAAAAATTTCAAAAAACTTTAAAAATTCATAGAAAATTTAAATTCATAGGTACTACTGCTAAATCAACGCAGAGACGCCTTTCCTTGACCTTTTTAGGCCCCTGCAAAATCTGGTGCGCTTCTGATCACTACTCGAAAAATGAGTGATTGAATTTTCACTAAAAAGTTAAGCCTAAACTTTTTGGCCTGTTTAAAAAGGAATTAAAAATTTTTAAAAATTTTATTCATCTCCCTTTTTGATAGAAAAAGCATCAGAGTGCCTAAACTAACATGTAAATAAAATTTGGTGCGTTTCAGAACAGTTTCTGAAAAAATATTTAAGAATTAATTTTGCAAAAAATAAATAAAAACGAAAGACTCAGATTTTCGAAATTTTTTTGAGCCAGCTAGCTCGGCGCTCATTTCAGTGTAAGTTAGTCCTTTACCGGGGAGTATCCCTGCAAAGTTTGGTACGCTTCTGCTCAATTAGCAAAAAATATGAGTGATCGAATTTTCACTAAAAAAGTTAAGCCTACATTTTTTGGCATATTTAAAAAGCAATTAAAAAATTTTTAAAATTTAATAATTTTCCTGCACCGAAGGTACTCACTCGGCCTCTTCGCGGCCTCGTGGTGGGCCTTCGCCCCCCCCCCCGCGGGGGCCTTCGGCCCCCGCCCCCCCCCCCGCCCTTCAAAATTTTGAAAAAAAAAATAAAATAATAGGAGACTCAGAATTTTGAAAATTTTTTATAAAAACTGATGACAAGCTAATGTGATAAAACAGGTTAATTCTTTTCCTTTCAGTATCCCTGCAAAGTTTGGGGCGCTTCTGATAAGTTTCTGAAAAAAAAGTTAAGCCTAAACTTTTTGGCCTGTTTAAAAAGGAATTAAAAATTTTTAAAAATTTATTCATCTCCCTTTTTGATAGAAAAAGCATCAGAGTGCCTAAACTAGCATGTAAATAAAATTTGGTGCGTTTCAGAGCATTTTCTGAAAAAAATATTTATGAATTAATTATGCAAAAATAAATAAAAATTTCTAAAAATTTGATCGTCCATAAATAATTTGTAATTGATCAGGGGCTCACCAAATTTTGCAGGGATACGTATCGGAACACTACAAATGCTTACTAATTTTCCTAGATTTTTTAAACCCGGTGAAAATTTTTTGCAGACACCACCACTTTTGCACTTAAAAAAATTTCAAAAAACTTTAAAAATTCATAGAAAATTTAAATTCATAGGTACTACTGCTAAATCAACGCAGAGACGCCTTTCCTTGACCTTTTTAGGCCCCTGCAAAATCTGGTGCGCTTCTGATCACTACTCGAAAAATGAGTGATTGAATTTTCACTAAAAAGTTAAGCCTAAACTTTTTGGCCTGTTTAAAAAGGAATTAAAAATTTTTAAAAATTTTATTCATCTCCCTTTTTGATAGAAAAAGCATCAGAGTGCCTAAACTAACATGTAAATAAAATTTGGTGCGTTTCAGAACCCTTTCTGAAAAAATATTTAAGAATTAATTTTGCAAAAAATAAATAAAAACGAAAGACTCAGATTTTCGAAATTTTTTTGAGCCAGCTAGCTCGGCGCTCATTTCAGTGTAAGTTAGTCCTTTACCGGGGAGTATCCCTGCAAAGTTTGGTACGCTTCTGCTCAATTAGCAAAAAATATGAGTGATCGAATTTTCACTAAAAAAGTTAAGCCTACATTTTTTGGCATATTTAAAAAGCAATTAAAAAATTTTTAAAATTTAATAATTTTCCTGCACCGAAGGTACTCACTCGGCCTCTTCGCGGCCTCGTGGTGGGCCTTCGCCCCCCCGCGGGGGCCTTCGGGCCCCCCGCCCCCCCCCCGCCCTTCAAAATTTTGAAAAAAAAAATAAAATAATAGGAGACTCAGAATTTTGAAAATTTTTTATAAAAACTGATGACAAGCTAATGTGATAAAACAGGTTAATTCTTTTCCTTTCAGTATGCCTGCAAAGTTTGGGGCGCTTCTGATAAGTTTCACAAAAAATAATAAAAAATTAATTTTGCAAAAATAAATAAATAATGAACCCTCCTCCTTAATAATTTTCCTGCACCAAAGGTACTCACTCGGTCGCTTTGCGGCCTCGTCTGGGGGCCTTCGCCCCCCCCCCCCGCGGGGGCCTTCGCGCCCCGTCCCCACCCCGCCCTTCAAAATTTAAAAAAAAAATAAAATAATAGGACTCAGAATTTTGAAAAGTTTTATAAAAACTGATGACAAGCTAATGTGATAAGACAGGTTAATTCTTTTCCTTTCAGTATCCCTGCAAAGTTTGGGGCGCTTCTGATAAGTTTCTGAAAAAAAAGTTAAGCCTAAACTTTTTGGCCTGTTTAAAAAGGAATTAAAAATTTTTAAAAATTTTATTCATCTCCCTTTTTGATAGAAAAAGCATCAGAGTGCCTAAACTAACATGTAAATAAAATTTGGTGCGTTTCAGAACCCTTTCTGAAAAAATATTTAAGAATTAATTTTGCAAAAAATAAATAAAAACGAAAGACTCAGATTTTCGAAATTTTTTTGAGCCAGCTAGCTCGGCGCTCATTTCAGTGTAAGTTAGTCCTTTACCGGGGAGTATCCCTGCAAAGTTTGGTACGCTTCTGCTCAATTAGCAAAAAATATGAGTGATCGAATTTTCACTAAAAAAGTTAAGCCTACATTTTTTGGCATATTTAAAAAGCAATTAAAAAATTTTTAAAATTTAATAATTTTCCTGCACCGAAGGTACTCACTCGCCGCTTCGCGGCCTCGTGGTGGGCCTTCCCCCCCCCCCCCCGCGGGGGCCTTCGGGCCCCCCCCCCCCCCCCCCCCCGCCCTTCAAAATTTAAAAAAAAAAATAAAATAATAGGACTCAGAATTTTGAAAAGTTTTTATAAAAACTGATGACAAGCTAATGTGATAAGACAGGTTAATTCTTTTCCTTTCAGTATCCCTGCAAAGTTTGGGGCGCTTCTGATAAGTTTCTGAAAAAAAAGTTAAGCCTAAACTTTTTGGCCTGTTTAAAAAGGAATTAAAATTTTTAAAAATTTATTCATCTCCCTTTTTGATAGAAAAAGCATCAGAGTGCCTAAACTAGCATGTAAATAAAATTTGGTGCGTTTCAGAGCATTTTCTGAAAAAAATATTTATGAATTAATTATGCAAAAATAAATAAAAATTTCTAAAAATTTGATCGTCCATAAATAATTTGTAATTGATCAGGGGCTCACCAAATTTTGCAGGGATACGTATCGGAACACTACAAATGCTTACTAATTTTCCTAGATTTTTTAAACCCGGTGAAAATTTTTTGCAGAC
Source organism: Heterodera glycines (assembly GCA_004148225.2). Taxonomy (NCBI): domain Eukaryota; kingdom Metazoa; phylum Nematoda; class Chromadorea; order Rhabditida; family Heteroderidae; genus Heterodera; species Heterodera glycines. The sequence goes on along the minus strand of CP049711.1, from coordinate 12,730,722 downwards.
ACCACCACTTTTGCACTTAAAAAAATTTCAAAAAAACTTTAAAAATTCATAGAAAATTTAAATTCATAGGTACTACTGCTAAATCAACGCAGAGACGCCTTTCCTTGACCTTTTTAGGCCCCTGCAAAATCTGGTGCGCTTCTGATCACTACTCGAAAAATGAGTGATTGAATTTTCACTAAAAAGTTAAGCCTAAACTTTTTGGCCTGTTTAAAAAGGAATTAAAAATTTTTAAAAATTTTATTCATCTCCCTTTTTGATAGAAAAAGCATCAGAGTGCCTAAACTAACATGTAAATAAAATTTGGTGCGTTTCAGAACCCTTTCTGAAAAAATATTTAAGAATTAATTTTGCAAAAAAATAAATAAAAACGAAAGACTCAGATTTTCGAAATTTTTTTGAGCCAGCTAGCTCGGCGCTCATTTCAGTGTAAGTTAGTCCTTTACCGGGGAGTATCCCTGCAAAGTTTGGTACGCTTCTGCTCAATTAGCAAAAAATATGAGTGATCGATTTTCACTAAAAAAGCTAAGCCTAAAGTTTTTCGCTCGTTTAAAAAGCAATTAAAAATTTTAGAATTTTTATTCATCGCCCTTTTTGATAGTAAAAGCATCAGAGGGCTTTGTTAACTTGAAAATAAAATTTGGTGCGTTTCAGATCACTCTCTGAAAAAATATTAATGAATTTATTTTTTCAAAAATTCGAAATGTACGCAAAATAAGAATACCGAAAAAATTTCAAATTCCACAAAATGGGAAGGAAATTTAAACCTAATTACCTCTTCTTCTCAGCTGTTACCCTGCAAAATTTGGTGCATTTCTGATCAGAACGCGAAAAACTATGAGTGTTTGAATTTTCACTAAAAAAGCTAAGCCTAAAGTTTTTCGCTCGTTTAAAAAGCAATTAAAAATTTTTAGAATTTTTATTCATCGCCCTTTTTGATAGTAAAAGCATCAGAGTGCCTTAATTAACCTGTAAATAAAGTTTGGTGTGTTTCAGAGCACTCTGAAAAAATATTAATGAATTTATTTTTTCAAAAATTTGAAATGTACGCAAAATAAGAATACCGAAAAAATTTCAAATTCCACAAAATGGGAAGGAAATTTAAACCTAATTACCTCTTCTTCTCAGCTGTTACCCTGCAAAATTTGGTGCATTTCTGATCAGAACGCGAAAAACTATGAGTGCTTGAATTTTCACTAAAAAAGCTAAGCCTAAAGTTTTTCGCTCGTTTAAAAAGCAATTAAAAATTTTTAGAATTTTTATTCATCGCCCTTTTTGATAGTAAAAGCATCAGAGGGCTTTGTTAACTTGAAAATAAAATTTGGTGTGTTTCAGAGCACTCTCTGAAAAAATATTAATGAATTTATTTTTTCAAAAATTCGAAATGTACGCAAAATAAGAATACCGAAAAAATTTCAAATTCCACAAAATGGGAAGGAAATTTAAACCTAATTACCTCTTCTTCTCAGCTGTTACCCTGCAAAATTTGGTGCATTTCTGATCAGAACGCGAAAAACTATGAGTGCTTGAATTTTCACTAAAAAAGCTAAGCCTAAAGTTTTTCGCTCGTTTAAAAAGCAATTAAAAATTTTTAGAATTTTTATTCATCGCCCTTTTTGATAGTAAAAGCATCAGAGAGACCTAATGGAAAAAAATCCCCGAAGGAGAGAATTTAATTAAATCCATTCCTTCGGGGTCCGTGCCGGGTGCCGCGGGGTAAGCAGTGCTGTTTCGTTTCATCACGGCCCCCATCCTTTTGACTAGTAAGCCAGCGTTGCTTAACTTGTCAGATCGGACGGGTACGCATGATTCCACTTTTCCAAGCACCCCACCGAAAGTAGAACGAAATAACCAAATATAAGGAAAAAACTTTAAAAATTTTTTATTCTTCACCCTTATTCAAATATAAGCCTAAGAGGACTTTGTTATCATGTAAATAAAATTTGGTGCACTTTTGATCAGAACGCGAAAAACTATGAGTGATTGAATTTTCACTAAAAAGCTAAGCCTAGTTTTCGCATATTTAAAACCAATTAAAAATTTTTAATAATTTTATTCATATCCCTTTTTGGTATTAAAAGCATCAGAGTGCCTTAATTAACCTGTAAATAAAGTTTGGTGTGTTTCAGAGCACTCTCTGAAAAAATATTAATGAATTTATTTTTTCAAAAATTCGAAATGTACGCAAAATAAGAATACCGAAAAAATTTCAAATTCCACAAAATGGGAAGGAAATTTAAACCTAATTACCTCTTCTTCTCAGCTGTTACCCTGCAAAATTTGGTGCATTTCTGATCAGAACGCGAAAAACTATGAGTGCTTGAATTTTCACTAAAAAAGCTAAGCCTAAAGTTTTTCGCTCGTTTAAAAAGCAAGTAAAAATTTTTAGAATTTTTATTCATCGCCCTTTTTGATAGTAAAAGCATCAGAGGGCTTTGTTAACTTGAAAATAAAATTTGGTGCGTTTCAGATCACTCTCTGAAAAAATATTAATGAATTTATTTTTTCAAAAATTCGAAATGTACGCAAAATAAGAATACCGAAAAAATTTCAAATTCCACAAAATGGGAAGGAAATTTAAACCTAATTACCTCTTCTTCTCAGCTGTTACCCTGCAAAATTTGGTGCATTTCTGATCAGAACGCGAAAAACTATGAGTGCTTGAATTTTCACTAAAAAAGCTAAGCCTAAAGTTTTTCGCTCGTTTAAAAAGCAATTAAAAATTTTTTAGAATTTTTATTCATCGCCCTTTTTGATAGTAAAAGCATCAGAGGGCTTTGTTAACTTGAAAATAAAATTTGGTGTGTTTCAGAGCACTCTCTGAAAAAATATTAATGAATTTATTTTTTTCAAAAATTCGAAATGTACGCAAAATAAGAATACCGAAAAAATTTCAAATTCCACAAAATGGGAAGGAAATTTAAACCTAATTACCTCTTCTTCTCAGCTGTTACCCTGCAAAATTTGGTGCATTTCTGATCAGAACGCGAAAAACTATGAGTGCTTGAATTTTCACTAAAAAAGCTAAGCCTAAAGTTTTTCGCTCGTTTAAAAAGCAATTAAAAATTTTTAGAATTTTTATTCATCTCCCTTTTTGATAGTAAAAGCATCAGAGAGCTTAATTAACCTGTAAATAAAGTTTGGTGTGTTTCAGAGCACTCTCTGAAAAAATATTAATGAATTTATTTTTTCAAAAATTCGAAATGTACGCAAAATAAGAATACCGAAAAAATTTCAAATTCCACAAAATGGGAAGGAAATTTAAACCTAATTACCTATTCTTCTCAGCTGTTACCCTGCAAAATTTGGTGCATTTCTGATCAGAACGCGAAAAACTATGAGTGCTTGAATTTTCACTAAAAAAGCTAAGCCTAAAGTTTTTCGCTCGTTTAAAAAGCAAGTAAAAATTTTTAGAATTTTTATTCATCGCCCTTTTTGATAGTAAAAGCATCAGAGGGCTTTGTTAACTTGAAAATAAAATTTGGTGCGTTTCAGATCACTCTCTGAAAAAATATTAATGAATTTATTTTTTCAAAAAATTCGAAATGTACGCAAAATAAGAATACCGAAAAAATTTCAAATTCCACAAAATGGGAAGGAAATTTAAACCTAATTACCTCTTCTTCTCAGCTGTTACCCTGCAAAATTTGGTGCATTTCTGATCAGAACGCGAAAAACTATGAGTGCTTGAATTTTCACTAAAAAAGCTAAGCCTAAAGTTTTTCGCTCGTTTAAAAAGCAATTAAAAATTTTTAGAATTTTTATTCATCGCCCTTTTTGATAGTAAAAGCATCAGAGTGCCTTAATTAACCTGTAAATAAAGTTTGGTGTGTTTCAGAGCACTCTGAAAAAATATTAATGAATTTATTTTTTCAAAAATTTGAAAGTGTACGCAAAATAAGAATACCGAAAAAATTTCAAATTCCACAAAATGGGAAGGAAATTTAAACCTAATTACCTCTTCTTCTCAGCTGTTACCCTGCAAAATTTGGTGCATTTCTGATCAGAACGCGAAAAACTATGAGTGCTTGAATTTTCACTAAAAAAGCTAAGCCTAAAGTTTTTCGCTCGTTTAAAAAGCAATTAAAAATTTTTAGAATTTTTATTCATCGCCCTTTTTGATAGTAAAAGCATCAGAGGGCTTTGTTAACCTTGAAAATAAAATTTGGTGCGTTTCAGATCACTCTCTGAAAAAATATTAATGAATTTATTTTTTCAAAAATTCGAAATGTACGCAAAATAAGAATACCGAAAAAATTTCAAATTCCACAAAATGGGAAGGAAATTTAAACCTAATTACCTCTTCTTCTCAGCTGTTACCCTGCAAAATTTGGTGCATTTCTGATCAGAACGCGAAAAACTATGAGTGATTGAATTTTCACTAAAAAAGCTAAGCCTAAAGTTTTTCGCTCGTTTAAAAAGCAATTAAAAATTTTTAGAATTTTTATTCATCGCCCTTTTTGATAGTAAAAGCATCAGAGTGCCTTAATTAACCTGTAAATAAAGTTTGGTGTGTTTCAGAGCACTCTCTGAAAAAATATTAATGAATTTATTTTTTCAAAAATTTGAAATGTACGCAAAATAAGAATACCGAAAAAATTTCAAATTCCACAAAATGGGAAGGAAATTTAAACCTAATTACCTCTTCTTCTCAGCTGTTACCCTGCAAAATTTGGTGCATTTCTGATCAGAACGCGAAAAACTATGAGTGCTTGAATTTTCACTAAAAAAGCTAAGCCTAAAGTTTTTCGCTCGTTTAAAAACAATTAAAAATTTTTAGAATTTTTATTCATCCCCTTTTTGATAGTAAAAGCATCAGAGTGCCTTAATTAACCTGAAATAAAGTTTGGTGTGTTTCAGAGCACTCTCTGAAAAAATATTAATGAATTTATTTTTTCAAAAATTTGAAATGTACGCAAAATAAGAATACCGAAAAAATTTCAAATTCCACAAAATGGGAAGGAAATTTAAACCTAATTACCTCTTCTTCTCAGCTGTTACCCTGCAAAATTTGGTGCATTTCTGATCAGAACGCGAAAAACTATGAGTGCTTGAATTTTCACTAAAAAAGCTAAGCCTAAAGTTTTTCGCTCGTTTAAAAAGCAATTAAAAATTTTTAGAATTTTTATTCATCGCCCTTTTTGATAGTAAAAGCATCAGAGTGCCTTAATTAACCTGTAAATAAAGTTTGGTGTGTTTCAGAGCACTCTCTGAAAAAATATTAATGAATTTATTTTTTCAAAAATTCGAAATGTACGCAAAATAAGAATACCGAAAAAATTTCAAATTCCACAAAATGGGAAGGAAATTTAAACCTAATTACCTCTTCTTCTCAGCTGTTACCCTGCAAAATTTGGTGCATTTCTGATCAGAACGCGAAAAACTATGAGTGCTTGAATTTTCACTAAAAAAGCTAAGCCTAAAGTTTTTCGCTCGTTTAAAAAGCAAGTAAAAATTTTTAGAATTTTATTCATCGCCCTTTTTGATAGTAAAAGCATCAGAGGGCTTTGTTAACTTGAAAATAAAATTTGGTGCGTTTCAGATCACTCTCTGAAAAAATATTAATGAATTTATTTTTTCAAAAATTCGAAATGTACGCAAAATAAGAATACCGAAAAAATTTCAAATTCCACAAAATGGGAAGGAAATTTAAACCTAATTACCTCTTCTTCTCAGCTGTTACCCTGCAAAATTTGGTGCATTTCTGAACAGAACGCGAAAAACTATGAGTGTTTGAATTTTCACTAAAAAAGCTAAGCCTAAAGTTTTTCGCTCGTTTAAAAAGCAATTAAAAATTTTTAGAATTTTTATTCATCGCCCTTTTTGATAGTAAAAGCATCAGAGTGCCTTAATTAACCTGTAAATAAAGTTTGGTGTGTTTCAGAGCACTCTCTGAAAAAATATTAATGAATTTATTTTTTCAAAAATTCGAAAGATACGCAAAATAGGAATACCGAAAAAATTTCAAATTCCACAAAATGGGAAGGAAATTTAAACCTAATTACCTCTTCTTCTCAGCTGTTACCCTGCAAAATTTGGTGCATTTCTGATCAGAACGCGAAAAACTATGAGTGCTTGAATTTTCACTAAAAAAGCTAAGCCTAAAGTTTTTCGCTCGTTTAAAAAGCAAGTAAAAATTTTTAGAATTTTTATTCATCGCCCTTTTTGATAGTAAAAGCATCAGAGGGCTTTGTTAACTTGAAAATAAAATTTGGTGCGTTTCAGATCACTCTCTGAAAAAATATTAATGAATTTATTTTTTCAAAAATTCGAAATGTACGCAAAATAAGAATACCGAAAAAATTTCAAATTCCACAAAATGGGAAGGAAATTTAAACCTAATTACCTCTTCTTCTCAGCTGTTACCCTGCAAAATTTGGTGCATTTCTGATCAGAACGCGAAAAACTATGAGTGTTTGAATTTTCACTAAAAAAGCTAAGCCTAAAGTTTTTCGCTCGTTTAAAAAGCAATTAAAAATTTTAGAATTTTTATTCATCGCCCTTTTTGATAGTAAAAGCATCAGAGTGCTTTGTTAACCTGTAAATAAAGTTTGGTGTGTTTCAGATCACTCTCAGAAAAAATATTAATGAATTTATTTTTTCAAAAATTCGAAATGTACGCAAAATAAGAATACCGAAAAAATTTCAAATTCCACAAAATGGGAAGGAAATTTAAACCTAATTACCTCTTCTTCTCAGCTGTTACCCTGCAAAATTTGGTGCATTTCTGATCAGAACGCGAAAAACTATGAGTGCTTGAATTTTCACTAAAAAAGCTAAGCCTAAAGTTTTTCGCTCGTTTAAAAAGCAATTAAAAATTTTTAGAATTTTTATTCATCGCCCTTTTTGATAGTAAAAGCATCAGAGGGCTTTGTTAACTTGAAAATAAAATTTGGTGCGTTTCAGATCACTCTCTGAAAAAATATTAATGAATTTATTTTTTCAAAAATTCGAAATGTACGCAAAATAAGAATACCGAAAAAATTTCAAATTCCACAAAATGGGAAGGAAATTTTTTCCCCAATAAACTTTTCATACCCCATTTTTCGCACCGTGAATGTTATTTTTATTGAATTCTGAACCGTTTTGAGTAGATTAGACTAGAAAAAATTGAAAATTTTGAAATCATGTTTCCCACTCCCTTCTCCCAGGGGTATTATTTTGTAAAGTCTTTTTTTCCCCAATAAACTTTTCATACCCCATTTTTCGCACCGTGAATGTTATTTTTATTGAATTCTGAACCGTTTTGAGTAGATTTGACTAGAAAAAATTGAAAATTTTGAAATCATGTTTCCCACTCCCTTCTCCCAGGGGTATTATTTTGTAAAGTCTTTTTTTCCCCAATAAACTTGTCAAACCCCATTTTTCGCACCGTGAATGTTATTTTTATTGAATTCTGAACCGTTTTGAGTAGATTAGACTAGAAAAAATTGAAAATTTTGAAATCATGTTTCCCACTCCCTTCTCCCAGGGGTAATTCACGGTGCGAAAAATGGGGTATGAAAAGTTTATTGGGGAAAAAAGACTTTACAAAATAATACCCCTGGGAGAAGGGAGTGGGAAACATGATTTCAAAATTTTCAATTTTTTCTAGTCTAATCTACTCAAACCGGTTCAGAATTCAATAAAAATAACATTCACGGTGCGAAAAATGGGGTTTGAAAAGTTTATTTTGAAAAAAAGACTTTACAAAATAATACCCCTGGGAGAAGGGAGTGGGAAACATGATTTCAAAATTTTCAATTTTTTCTAGTCTAATCTACTCAAAACGGTTCAGAATTCAATAAAAATAACATTCACGGTGCGAAAAATGGGGTTTGACAAGTTTATTGGGGAAAAAAAGACTTTACAAAATAATACCCCTGGGAGAAGGGAGTGGGAAACATGATTTCAAAATTTTCAATTTTTTCTAGTCTAATCTACTCAAAACGGTTCAGAATTCAATAAAAATAACATTCACGGTGCGAAAAATGGGGTTTGACAAGTTTATTGGGGAAAAAAAGACTTAACAAAATAATACCCCTGGGAGAAGGGAGTGGGAAACATGATTTCAAAATTTTCAATTTTTTCTAGTCTAATCTACTCAAAACGGTTCAGAATTCAATAAAAATAACATTCACGGTGCGAAAAATGGGGTTTGAAAAGTTTATTGGGGAAAAAAAGACTTTACAAAATAATACCCCTGGGAGAAGGGAGTGGGAAACATGATTTCAAAATTTTCAATTTTTTCTAGTCTAATCTACTCAA
>CP049711.1:12546477-12721475 GCA_004148225.2 Heterodera glycines | reverse complement strand
TTAGAATTTCGGTGCATCAAATTAGTCATAATTAAGGCACCCTGGTTTAATGGACCCGAAGAAAAACCATAAAAGCGACCATTTGATTTTTAATGTTTCAGGGTCACTGCTGATCATAAGATTGTTATTTATACTAAATGTAATTTTCGATTGTAAAACTACCAACTAATAAGAATTCACCTATGGTTTTTCATTGGGCCCACTAAAAATTCTAGAAATGTGCCAATTGCATTAATCGTATTATTTTAATTGAATCGGGTTCATTATAATTTAAAATAAAACAATATGTTAAGTTATTGTATGTATGTATTATGCAATAATTATTCGATCAGCAAATTTGCACAATAAAATAAATTAATTATCATTTTGAAATTCAAATCTAATAGAAGAGATATGATGATAAAAGAATGAGAGAGCAACCAACACACACTCACACGGCATACACATAAAATAATAATAATGTGATGAATAATATTGTAAAACAACAGCATTCACACAGCACCATTTTAAACACTGCATAGAGTTTGCGCGCTCTTCTGTTCTCTGGCTTATTGCTTGACCTCGTCGTCTAAAATTGCGGGAAAACCGTTTTTTTATTTCAGGGGAAGAAATTAAAAAAAAAATTGGTTTTAGGAATGCAAGACTTTTTTTGGCCCAAAATTACAAAAAAGTAAAGTACTGCTAGAAGAGAATTGCAGTGAAATTTCACCAAAATTAAATTTGAAAAATTATCGAAAATAAAGTCAATTTGATACATATTCCGGTTTTAGTAAAAATAACGAACAAAAAAAAAATGCTGTTTTTAAATGGGCAATTGGCAAAAATTTAATAAAACAAAAAAAGGGGCTGGAAGCGATTGCGAGAAATGATCAATTAATTAGCAGGGTTTGATTTTCCAGTAGGGGATTGATCAACACTTTGCGAGATTGTTGGAAGAATGGTTTAATGGGTTTTAAGCTTCAAACCGCGCATGGATTAGTGAGTTGTCAGAAACGAAAATTTTAAGAAAAACGTGGTAACTTTTTTTTGTTGAAATTTTTTGAGTCTGGGGGGGGTTAACCCTTCGGGGTGTTGTTTTGGTATTAGATAAAGCATTTTCACTCACTTCACTCCCAAACACACCGATAATTAAATGTTGTGTCATTAGTCATTTAAAAAAATTGTGGTTAAACTGACCCTCGATGTTCAGTGTCAGCTCCACATTCGCCTCTCCCGCGTCATTTTTGATGTTGCACGTGTACGTCCCGCTGTCTTTTGCCTTATAATTCTGCAAAAAAAAAAGAAATTGAAATTTTAGAATAAAAATTTGCATATTATTCGGATTATATCCCAAGTTTTTTTAAAATTTATTTTCGGTCACCTTCAACTCCAATTGAGCGGTGTAAGTGTTAGCGCCGCCGTCCGGCGTCAACCCAAACTTGATTCTGCTGGACTCCTTCATTTTCTTGCCCTTCGGGTTCAGCCAAATCACTTCCGGGTTTTGGTCAGCCTGCATAAAAAATGAGATGATTAATTTAAGAATGAATCAAGAAATTTGGAAAGCGTTCGTTTTCACTCGCCCACATATCTTTTAAACTCGAAAAAAAAATTTAAAATTTTTTGTTTAAAAATTTAAAAAAAAAATGAAACTAGCGATTTTTCCAAAAATATCTTCTAGAATTTTCTTAAAAATAACGTAGCGCAACATGAAATTTCATCATAAAAATTGACAATTGTTCGTTTGGTTGGCCGAGTTTTTAGGATCAAAGTTATTTTTTGTATTCTCTTACAAATGGTTAACCTGAAATCCGATGTCGAACACAATGGCCGGGTCGCCAGAGTCTGATGTTTTTTGCAAAATCTGTGGCTTGCGTGTGAAGGTGGGGGCACCTTGTGGAACTAAAGTGGGAAAAAAGTTTTAAAAATTCAGCCCGGAATTTTGAAAAATCCGGGACCAGGGATTGGGAATCAGAGCAAGAGATAGGATTTGCCAAGAATCCGACCCCCGCCTCACAATTTCCCGGTGCCCTTATCCGTACATTTTTAAACCAAGTTGAGGTCGGGGACCAGTAGAAATAATCAAAATTTTAAGGGGGGAGGGAGGGGTGGATTTTTTACATAAATTTCCCCTATTTTTGAATTTTTTTTTCAATGACCTTCGAACTTCACTGAGAATGTTGCTGTCAGTTTTCCCGACTCATTTTTAGCCGTACACACAAATTGTCCCGCGTCCTTTTCCTTTTTTGGCTCAACAATTTCCAATGCCGCGTAATACTTAAAAGAAAATTTCAAAAAAAAATTTCCAAAATTCCTTCCCCCTCTTTTTGGTCACCTCGTGGTTCCCCGTCTCCTTCAGAATGATTTTGTAACGGTCCGACTCGGCCACAATTTCGTCCCCTTTTTGCCACACAAAAGTCGGTTTCAGAATGGATTTAGCCTAAAAAATTTTTTTTTACAATTTTTTGTTTATAGAATGCATTTCTCCACCTTGAACTCCATGATCATCACCCGGCCGTCGTCACGTGAAGAAATCTGCGGTTTTTCAATGAATGTTGGCGAACTGAACCCTGAAAATAGGAAAAGCAAATTAGGAATTTTAAAAGAAAATTTTTTTTTTTTGTAAATTACCAGTAAGTTTCAAATTGAAGTTGGCATTGCCCTTGCCGAACGGATTCACAATGGCACAGCGATAGGCACCGGCGTCACTGTCCGCCAAATCCTGAAAATTTGAAAAAAATTTTAAAAAATGAAAAAAAGGTAATCAAGAACTTTTATTTGCAGAATGGCCGAAAAGGCCTCGGACCCTCTGTTGTCCAGTCGGAATGAAAATCGTTCAGTTGGTTTCAGTTCATTCTGAATTTAATAAAAAAATTTAATATTTGATGGACGAAATTTGTGAGAGAGTAACTCACGTTTTCATAAAACCATTTGATTTCCGGGACCGGGTTGGCCTCCAGAAAACATTCAAGCTCAAGCGAGCCGTCGTCATTTTGCCTGGCCACGGGCTGTTGGGGGAAATGAGGCGCCTTTCCGTCCGGCATTTAGACCAAATTAAAACAATTAAATAATCTAAAGCATTAAAAATATATATAAATTTTAAGGGAGAAATAAGGAATATCAACTTGAAAACATGTGGAAATAATGAATGAATATAATAATAAATAAGTGCGTACGCTTTTTTTTTTGAGAATTTTATTTATGTGTCAGGGACCGGAAATTCCGATTCGGAATGCCGATTTCCGACATTTTGTGCTCAAAATTCCGGTTTTCAAAATTTTTGAGGGCGTCGGCAGTCGGCACACATACACTGATATTAGAGACTGTACTTTTTGAAAAATCTGGGATCGAGATTTTGGGGATTTGCATCAGGCCGTGTAGGATTTAACGGGATTCAATCGCCTCGTTGAGATGGATATTTTTGAAAAAAAAAGATGAAAATTGTGTGACATTTGTGCGTGTGTGTGCATAAATGATTAGTAAAATATGTACTGAAAGCGACAAAGGCAAGGAAAAATAAATTGCAGAGGCAAAGCGGCGGGGGAAAGGAATTGCTTGACTTGGAATTAACCCTATGCAGCACATCATTCATGGAATTATCAACTCAAAAATCTTCAAATTGGGATGAAAATGCGATAAATAAGAAAAGACAAACAATCGGTGGAAGAATATTTTTGTGTTATTTCCAAAAAATCTGATGAAAAATTTAAAAATGGATTTGAATCAGGTCTTTAGGCTAATTTTTGGGCCGGCGTTGAAGAACTTTTAAAAAACCGCGAGTTGGATCAGGGGGAGAAATTTTCGCAATATTGGCATTTTAATTTGAAAAATTTTTGAGCAAATTTCAACAGTATAGGTATTTTTCAAATTTTGGTTAAACAAAGATTTTGAATTAAGCATAAAATTTTCGGGGCTCCTTGCCCGTCGTCCACCGACACGCCGACGCCGCCCACCCAGCCACCACAAGGCCGGCCTCAACAACCACCGCCACCTCCACAACTGTGGCCACCGCTGGAGGTTATGCGGCGGTGGAGGACGACCCGGTAATTAACAATAAATATGAATTAAAACTTCAAACATTTACCGACTTTTTTTTGTTTCCGCACTTTTTCCCCCTAATAAAAAAAAGGCCCGGGGCCAAAAATCTGTCTTAACCACATTAAAAAAGCCAATAGGCGTATTTTGTCATTTGTTGGTTAACAAAACTCATAAAAACACAAAAAATTTTCACGTATGTTCTGGGTTTTTTCAAAAAGTGATTATTTTCTTTGAAATTTGTGGGAAGGAGTCTGAAGGGATAACATAAGTAAAAAAGGAAAATTGCAACAATATATTTTTTTATTTTTGATTAAACCAATGATTTTGAATTAAGAATAAATTTTTCGGGCGACCGTGCGACACACCGCCGTGCGGCGCCACCACCACACCCACCACGGCGCCAACCGCAACGCCGCCAACCGCCCCCACCCCCGCCCCCAATGAGCAAAGGTGGACATGGCCCATAGGTGGGCGAGGGGGGGTCAAGAGGGGGCAATTTCATAAATCGTACGGGGGTACGAGGCAATTTCGTAAAATTTTTGGCCAAAATCGAAAAAGCACTAGTAAAGATGGGAAAATTTTACGAAATTGGAAAAAAAAACCAAATTTTGTGCCAAAAAACTCAAAATTTTTACGATTTTGAATTGCATTTCGTTAAATTTTCACGGAATTCTATTTCATCTTTTCCTATTTCGTGAATTTTTTACGAAATTGAATTTCTTTTCCCATTTCGTAATTTTACAAAATTGGATTTCGTTTTGCTATTTCGTTATTTTTAACGGAATTTTACACTTTTTAGTGAAAATTTGTTAATAAAAATTTTTAAAGATTGTCTAAAAATCGCAAAAAAAACGGTCGGCTTTTACACAAAAACTGTTAACAAATTGCACTGAAATTAAAAAAATTTTCCGACGGCGCCTATCGGCACCGTCGGATTGGTGGTGGGAAATCTTTCCAAATCTTTTTTTTTCTGACAGATGAATAAACAAATAATGGGTTTCATTTATATCATGAAATATACACAACGTTTTGCCGCTTTCGAAATTTATGAAAAAATTTTTGAGCGTTTTCAATTTCGTAAAAATTTTGGCCTCTGAGGGCGTGGGGGGGTGTCTATTTCGTAAAGGCAAATTTCTGACCTCCCCCCCCTTGTCCATGTATGACATGGCCACCATGGGTCATTATTGCGGGAGGGGTGGGGTTGGGGATGGTGATCGCCGCAGGCGTTATTGGCTGTAAGCAAATTTGCTATTTGGGTTAAATATTTTGTTGTGGTAAAATTTAACATTTCAGTACTGTGGTGATGGTGCTGCTGCCGGGCGCGGGCGGAGCCCGACGACGTGGAAGCGGCGCCTGTTTCGGTACCCACAATTTTACAAAAATTTATTTCTTTACTCAAGTTTGAATTAATTTTCCTCGGGTTTTCTAGGTAGCTAATCACAAATCTTCCACCCATCTCAACCAATTCACGAACCCCGAATTCAACAAAACCGTATTTAGACAAAACCATGTGACCCGCGGATATTAAACGCCATTTTACAACGGTCGCCGTTTGCGACTTAAACACCAATTCTAATTCAAATGAATTTAAAGAGGCCGATTTGGAAACGTCGAATTGGCTTGTCAACCTATTTGAACGCTTGTAATATTTTAAAAATGAGTTCAAATTTTAAATAAGTTTTGGTCGAGAAATTTTTTAGATTAGGATGTCGTTTTCTTTTTTACTGAATTTTGTAAAGAATTTCTGACTGAAAAAACTAATTCCAGAACGTATGAAAGAAAAAAAAACATGTAAAAATATTATAAAATCTTAAACCAAACCACAAATGATTTTTTTTGTGCGTATTGACTCGTGTCCAAACATTTGCATTTATCTCCTAAATGGGATTAAATTTGATAAATTTAATTTAAACAACAGAATAATGTTCCTAATAAACCAAAAGAGACTATGTTTTCTCATCTCTACTGCTGTTTAGGCTATTTACGATTGAAAAATTTAAGATTGAACCCGATTTTGGACATACAATTAGACGCTAATGTCCGGGCGTAAATATCGGATAACCATTTTTGCCTGTCCTGAGTCAGCAAAAAGTGAATTTCCCTAAATTTACAGCCCAACAGATAGCGAGAACTTCACTTTTGTGTCAAATTCTTAAAAAATCCAGGGAACTTAGTCGTCCAAAATGGTGCCAAATGGCGCAGCCGAGGAAAATTTTTGCAAATTTTCAGTTAAATTAAAAAAAAATCCATTTTTCAGTCCGGCTCTGCTCAATCGGCACGAAAAGTTGTTCAATCGGTGGACAATTGCGTGGCCGACTCTGTTGACGACCAAATGTTGGACAAATTGTGCACATTACCTAAGGGGTTGGACCGACACGAATGGCTGGCATCGCATGGTCAAAGCATTTTGAAAATTTTCTATTTTTTACCCAAAATTTGTTATTTCCCAACCCGGCATACAAAAAAATGCAAATTTTAGGGAAGGGGGTAAATGGAATGCGTAAAAAAATTTTTCAAAATCCTATAACTTAATTTTTTCCTATATTTTTAGTTTTGGCTTTGTTCGAACATGTCAATTGTATCAGTGCCACTTTGTCTGAAGTTGCACTTCGATCAGCTGCTCAACAATGAGTTTTCCGGGCAATTCGTTAGTTTTTTTTTTTTAAATTTTATATGAATAATTAAAGGGTCGAGAAAAGCGAATTCTTCTAGAGGATTTTTCAAACACCAAACCCCCTGAATTTTAACATTTTTAAAATCAACACCTAACCCTACCCGAATCAAAATAAATGTTTCTTTTGACAGAAAAATTTGAAAATTTATTGGCACTGCCAGATAGCTAGCTGTGTTGGTCGGTCGCCTGAAATTTTTCAAAAAGTTTGGAAAACTATCTCATCTTTTTTCTGGGGTACTGTGCTACTCTGTTAACTCTCTGCCCAAAATTGCTAAAAATGCTTCTTTTTTTTAAATGCAAATTTATGATTTTATTTTGCTGTTTCAAAACGTACAAAAAAACGATGAAAATTTTTCAGTAGGGCGCAATGGGTGGACGAGCGGGGCAAACGGCACAATTATTCGGCAATGCGTTAACAAGAGATGGGTGGATGGGCATTAATAATCAGCGAAGTGTCTGTGGCAAACTGAGAGAGTGGCCAGACAGATGATGGGCTTTGTGAAAAGAGTATGGCAAATTGAGAGAGCAGCACAGAGAAACAAAGGAAGGCAACAGAGGCGAAAATATCCGCCTACGCTTCACTGTTGTGGGGGCAGAGTCTTCTGCTGTGGCGGCACACACAGCAAATCAAAAAAGATAAATGGGCCCGGAAACAAGAAGTTGGCCTATGCTTCTGCTGTGATCAGACCCGGGAGAGCACACAGAGAAAGAGAGGGAGAGAGAGTAATGATCGCTGCTGATCAGACCGGGTGAACACAGAGAAAGAGAGTGATCAACGAGAGTGTGTTGATCAGCAGAGAAATTTCACTGTGCTCTCTGTGCCGTTGTCAATTTTTTTGCTCTTTTCCCGCCCCCGAGAACAAGAAGAGGGTGTGGGGAAAACAGACAAAAAATGAGTATGAATGAATGGGTTTGATCAGCAGGGATAAAAAGTGTGATCAGAGACAAAGCATTTGTTAGAGAGTGATCGGAGAAAAAAAGATTGGACATAGAGCAAATAAGCAGCAGCATCAACAGCAACAGCGGATGATGTGTAATTTTAGTCCCTACAGCAGAAAACGGGCCCATTCAAGAGCTTTTAACAAGCCTTCCCCCCCCCTGCTCATCCGCCGACAATGGTGGGGATGATTTAGTGGTGAAAAGCTGCAAATGCTGCCACAGAATAGAGGACGAAGAAGAGGGAGGAGAAAGGGGGGGGAGGATCAGTGAAAATGAATGGACTGACTGACTCTGAACAGCAGAAGCAGCAGCAGGTGGGGTTGGGGAAGAGATTTCGGATTCAATGTCGAGGCCGGCCTAACAAATCCTCTCCATCCATCTTGGCTGATGGCAAT
Organism: Heterodera glycines; assembly: GCA_004148225.2. Classification (NCBI taxonomy): domain Eukaryota; kingdom Metazoa; phylum Nematoda; class Chromadorea; order Rhabditida; family Heteroderidae; genus Heterodera; species Heterodera glycines. Next base: position 12,713,453 of record CP049711.1, on the reverse strand, counting down.
TGAAAATCCATCCAGAAATGAAAAACTGAATTTATTCGGGTTGAATAAATAAAAATTTGATTTTTCGGGATTCGAGACTGGTGCCGGTATGATAATTGAAAGCTTTTCAGATCCTGGCACCGGGACCGGTTCTCGAAAAGTTCCGTGTACTTTGAGCATCTGTTTTTGGTTAAAAAAAAGCTGTCGGTATCGACCGCCAACTATAAATTCGAACAAAAAATTAAAAATTATGCATTATAATTCTCATTTTTGATTTAATTTTCTTGCCTTTACTCTTATTTCAAGCAATAAAAACAGGCAATAAATTTTTTTAATGTCTCAGGAAATATAAGAACTGAGTCGAAAGAGAAAACTTGGGTATTTTTATAAACCCTATATTTTAATTTAAATTCAAAATTTTATTGTTTTTTATAGTTTTTAATTCAACTCACGAAAACAAAAAAATTTTCGCATGAATTAATTCCGAAATTCATTAGTTCAAAAAATGTTATTTGGTCCAAAAAAGTTCGGAATGCAAAAATCTTTCAAAATTAGACAAATTCTTAAAAAAATCACGCGCTTATTACCATAGACATAAGCCCTTCACATGCAAATTTTTAAACGAATGTTCCTCTTAAAGACGCCGCTCTCAGACAATTTTGATCAGTTTTAGGGGTACTTAACTTAACTCTCAGCAGATCAGGTCTCTGCTGATCAACAGGTTTTGCTAGAGCAAAAATTCCAGTGCGATCACTCACTCATTCACCGTCACAAAAATCAAATATCCTTTCAATAATTAACATTAAATATATCACATTGCTTTGCTCGCTCCTCCATTCTTCACAATTGATCGACGACGATTCCTATGATCAGAGAGAGAGAGAGTAACGGACAAATTTTGCTGCCCGTCATCATCAGCAGACTAATTGATGCTGCTGCTGGCCGGTCAGCCAGCCCACAGCCACGAGGTGTTGCGCAGGCAGGCGCGACGGACGCGTCAAGCCTCAGCCTTCCTGCGCAACTCGTCGTCGTCATCACCATCATCACTGGCAAATGGCGGACGGGGGGGGGGGGGGCGAGCGACGGCGCCGCCGACTAGTTTTTGCACTTACCGACCAATCGCCGTCTCCACACCCCGTCCAGTCCGGTCCACCAGCAGCAACGACGTCGGCTGGGCTGGCATCAGAGTGGACAGACAGTACAAGCAACCTAAGAGCGCGCCGCCACTCTTCCAGTTGGCTTGGGAAAGATCGGATCCGGTCTCCTCTGGCTGCTGACTGACTGGCTGGAGGAGGAGGAGCAGCGACAGCGAGCAACGCGACAGCGTCCAGACAGACGCGCGAAGACGGCGCGCCGCGCGACAACACAACTACAGCAGCGACGGCAGAGCGAGCAACACAGCAAGCAAAAGCACTAAGACTGGACTGCTGGATGATGGACTGTGGGAAGAAGAGGATCACCATCATCACCATGGAGGAGGGGAAGCGAAAGGCTGCTGCTTGCTGTTGTTGATGGAGTTTTGATGGTTGATGTTTGGTTCTGATCTGCTAAATACATACCATTTTTCCCCTTTTATACAATAAATTGGGTATGAAAATAAAAATATTTGCATACTAAATTCGAAATGACCGAGGCGAAAAAAATAAATTTCTTAATTCACAATCTAATTTTAATTTTTCAACAGTAATTCCGGAAATTTTTTTTTTCAAACCCCCATGCTAATTTTATCCCTATGCTTAGAGTATAGGAGGTATACTTTTTTCTCCATCACCATCATTAGCAACAGCGCTCTTCAGCTGAATCACCGTCCGTCCTCACAGGGTAATTAACTAATTATGTGCCTGTCTTTTTAATTGATGAGTGAGTGAATAATTTGTCGTTGTTCAGCAGAGCTTCATCTATAATTGTCCTGTTGGAAGCTAGAAGAGGACATGTAAGTTGAATTTCTGTCCACTTTAGTTGGTGCCTTTTCTTTCCCCTCTTTTTTCCTGTTATTATTTGACTTAGGGTTCGAGCCCCGTGGGGCGGGGTGGCTTTTCGCGGGGCGGGGGATGGCGGGGGTCAGAGTCGCGGGGGCGGGGACGGGGGCGCGATAATTCCGCCCCCGCGGGGGTAGTAATTTGATGGAAATTTTCTGTTTTTTTGATCAATGGAAAATTTTCTGTTTTTTTGATCAATAGCTAAAAGGGATGTTGATTTTTTAATATTATTATTTTATATTAATATGTATATAAAGACATTAACGAATAAAAAAAAATGTATTGTAAATCTTCCATCCTTTTTTATCTTATTTAATTAGAATGTATCATTTTTAAACATATATTTTTTGATTTTCTAAGCCAATTTTAATCTCGATTTTGAGAATGCGAGGAGCGTTTCTAAAAAGCGCTTTAATTATAATAATTGACAATGCCAAAAATAGTAAAGGAGGAATGGCTTTTATCCCTATCAAATGTGCTTTAAAATTTAAATCAATAAAAATTTTAAAAATATTTAAAATCATTTTGCTTTGGTTATACCGCAAAAAGTCACTCAATTGTTATTAAGAAAACTTTTTGTTTTAAAATTTTCCCTTTTTCGTCGTTCCACTTCCCATTGTGGTTGTTGTCTGTCAATTCATGGAAATGAGTTAGAGAGGAGGAGGGGACACACACACACACGGTAGCCTAACCAAGCAAAAAAAAAAAAAAATTTTTTTCACGAAAATTAGGCCAACCGGTGAGTGAGTGTTCGTTCGTTCGTCCCGCTTTTCCAAGGCTTTTCCCCCCTCCCCTCCCAATGCTTCTTCTCTCTGAAACAAAACACACGCACAACACCATACAATTGTCTGCCTGCCCATGAAGAAAGAGACAAAAAGCGGAGGGGAATTGTATTCAACTAAACGCCGCGGATCGCACATTTGTAAAAGCATAATTAGAAAATTCCCATATAGGGGGAAAAAGGGAGGTGGGGGCTAGACTGCTCTGATCGCTGGTGGAGGACGTTCCACTCACATTCACTATGTGTATTCACCCCGTATTATCATTATGTATGTGTATTGTAACAATACAATGAATGTCCTGTCCCAAATGGTAAATTGTGAGTTGCTTAAGCAAAACCTTTAAGCTTGTGAGGGGTTTTCACCGGAATTTTTTTTTTTACTTCATTTCTTTTATTCAGTAACTTTAAAAAAAAATCATTAAAGCAAAGATTTTTAAGGTAAGAAAAACCACAAAATCTAGCTTTATTTTAACCATAAATTTTTGGGGTAAGAAGAAATTACAAACACATGTTCAGGTATATGTCGGAATGCCGATTTCCGATTGCCTACATTTTTTCAATTGTCGGAATTATGATTTCGGAAAATTTTTGAGGGCGTCGGCACAAATCCCTGATAAGTATTTATTTGAAAAAAGCCCATCCCTATATTCTTCTACCATAAAACAATTTTTGCTAACCAAATTCACCCCTCTTAGAAATCGCCAAAGAAATCAAAGATCAGTGCGCGCGAGACGCAAAAAATATGTCAGTTCCGTGATTTTATGCATTAATATATGTGTAGATATAGTAGTTAGTTGACCAAGCCTTTTTTTTTGCTCGCAACAAGCACATAAAAAGCGTTCCTGCACTTAACATAAAACCAACCGCCGGCGAATAAATTTAGAAAAAAAATGGAAAAATCCATCATTGAGAAATGGGTACTTTCCTGCTGCTGTGTTTTGGGATCGGACACGAAAATTAAAAAAAAACCAACAAAAAGGTGTTCAAAATTCACAAAACTCATACAAATCATCAAGCTGATCCATTTGACGAGATTAAAATTTTCATGGGAGGATATTTATATTTTTTAAATTAAAAATATATTTTTTATAAAAATAAAAATTATCAACAATTGTTGCATTTATATTCCCACGTAAAGCACTTTGTGAATTTGCGCGCATTTTTTCCATTTTTTAAAAATTTTTGGCCTGCGACCCTACAAAAAACAGGCAATACCAAGGACACATGTTTGACGAATTTGATTATTCTCGCTGGAATGTTGTCGTCTAAATTTGTTTATCTCAAAAATTCTAAAATTATTAATATTTTCATTGGTGCTCCCAATGTGAATGCTGATTGATTTTAATCATTTTCATGAATTTCAATTTCACTTTTATATGCTGTATTTACAAACATACCATCCATCTCATCCATCATTCCCATAGCACAACACCAACCATCAGCAGCAGACCCAACACAAATCGCTCGCCACCGACCGACGACGAGCGACCGACGTCCGCTTGACTGACCAAAGGTCAGTGTCAGTCGTCATCTTCTCATCATCAGCACCAGCATCAGTCCCGAGAAGGTGCGTCATTATTCCCCCGCCGACAGGTGTCCCCGCCACGACTCCCCGAGCCCCCGTCTCATCGTCCCCGTCCGACGGGGACGGGTATTGATCAATTCGTCCCCATTTAAATGTGTGTGTGTGTGTGTGTCGACCGCCACCATCACCACCACCCCACCACCACCAGCAGCACATCCACACCACAACCAATTTGACCAAAGCGAGCGAATGGGGGGGGGGGGAGAGCCCGTGGCGGTCTCCCCCATGGCACTAACTCACTCTCCTCCACAGATGTACAGTACACATTGCAACAGCACCTGTAAGCAAATTATTGCATTAAAGAACACAATTTAAATCCCAATCTTGGTGCATAATTATTGTGTTATTGAAGGATAAAAAGTGCGGACTGCCTGCCAAGCTTGACCAGTTGCCCGATTTTGCACAGGACGAAATTCGTTCAATATGTTTTTATATCCAAATTTATGTATAACAATTAGGCAGGTACACAGAATTGATTTCCTGCTGATTTCCTTTATGTAAGAATATATTATTTTATTTTTTGTAAGGATGGAATAATTTTAAATTAACAAAATTTGTACGTTCTCTCTCCCCATATTGGAGATTGAATTTTGGTTGTTGTGATTAATGTGCCCCCGGGGAAGGAAGCACTGCGAGAGAAATGAAATTGGGGTAAAATTAACATTTTATGGAAATTCAATATTTTAAGAAATTCCCTTAAAGAATTGGTTAATTGAATTCATTCTTAAATTGCTTATCCCAAATATTTCCTAAATTAATATGCATACAATTCATTAATTACCTAATTAAGTTTCGTTTACTCCCAGTTTTTCCAAAATTTATTTTTAACGAATTATTTTTTATTTAATAATTGAATTAATGCATTAGCCTAGTTATTTTGCCATTCTTTTGTACACAAAAACAATTCTTTCGAACTCGAAAATCAAAAATTATCAGCTGATTTTCGTTTGTAGCTTACAAAAGGCACTAAATTTAAGCTCCCAGTTGCCCAAAGAAAAAGGGAGAGCTAAAGAATGTGGGCGAGACGGTCAGAGCGTTTGGGCAGAGATGGAGAGGATTATTGATGCATTTTGAGGATGAGCGTCGTCAAATCTCTTCCCGACGACTAACCACTAAAAGGTGTCCATTTCCACGCTCGGGAAAAGGAAGAAAATCTTTTAGAAGAATCAAATTAATGGGGACACCTCCATTACCAAAAGACAGATAATAGGCACATTCATATTATGGAAAAGCACATTTCCACTCTATTTTATTAAATTTTTACATTTTTGTTCACTAAGTAGCCGCAGGGAAAGGTGCTCTCTTTCCATTTCATTTTAATTTTAACTTTAACACTTCAGCGGACATTTGCTCAGAAAATTTTTTTTTAATTTTCGGGCCGTTAGAATTCCGATTGGTGCTGGGACGTTAGTCAAAAACCATCAAAATGGGCGTTAGTCAAAAAACCATCAAATGAATAATTTTTGACAGAAAATTATTCATAATTTTGTCTAAAATGGATCAAATTTTATAATATTGATATTTTTCGATAGCCCTAAGTGTTTTCTATTATCCTGCAAAAATTAAAAAAAATTCTTTAAGTTTAAAAAAAGTTATGACCTGAGAAGCTCAAAAAACCAAGTTTTTTTGAACATTTTTAGTCATAACTTTCTTGATACTTAACGAAACTTTTTGGAATTTTGTAGGCTAATAGAAAACACTTATTTGTTAGTGCTATTTAATGATATCAAGAATTAAAAATTTAGATGCTTTTGAACAAAGTTATATCAAAAAAAAAATATTTTCATTTGATGGTTTTTTGACTAACGCCCATTATGATGGTTTTTGACTAACGTCATAGCACCTTCCGATTGCCGAATTTTTTTTTTTTTTTTTGAGGGAGTCGGCACATTTTCGGCTATATGTAAAGCGCTGATGAGTGTACAAAAAACTAAGATTTTAGCTCATTTAAAGAAAAAGCGCCAATAAATCGTGGCATAAAAATAAAGCGCCAATCCATTCAAATATAAAACAGAGTGTCATAACCGTGATCAAATTTCTAATCAAAGATTGAAGCCCTTAAATCCTTTTCAATGCACATTATTGGAATTTTTAGCATGTATTTAAAAATGGTTTTAAGGATAGATGAATGAAAATAGTGGGCTATCTGTATGCAAAATTTCTAACATTTTTGACGATTTTTTACCGTCCATGAACCGAAAATTTTCCAATGTGTATTTTAGAGCCCCACTTAAATTGGGAGACAAATTTTAGTGTTTCACCAATTCCTCAACAATTTCGCCCATGGGCACAAGAAAATTCTCCACCACCAATATGCACAGAGAAGACAGACAATGAATGGTCTCTCTTGCATCCGTTAATCACACGCTATAATCATTATTTGACATGATAAAGGTGTTCATGGAAGTGATGGATGACCCGGACATTCCCAGCGAGGGCAGACGCATGGAAGAAGTGAGGGAGGGACAGCGAAATTTAAAATTAAATAATTATTAATTAATTAGCTCCATCTGTTAGCTGTCTCATATTTGAATGCCCGCCAATTGGACGCATTTAATCGATGGTCAACAATTCGGAGAAAGTGAGGGAAAATTAATTAATTAATTGAAGCCACCGCCCCTTTTCTGCTGACTTCTCCTATTAGAGTCATGGGGATTTCGATTTAAGCAAAGTTATAATGAAAATCCCGGTTGGCGCTCAGTCATAATACACCCTACACCCCACCCCCACTGACTCATCCTCTAATGTTACTTTGAAAAAAGAGGGGGGGGGAATGAGTGAGGTTGAGGTTGAATGGCGAATTTTTTTTTCATTAGATGAAACATTTTTTTTAACTACATATAAAATTAACCGTTTTAAAAAGCAATTGCTATGTAAAAAAGAGATGCATTTGGCAGCAAATTTGTCTTCGTTTTATGTTTGAATTTTTTTTTTCTAAAAATAAAATTTAGTTTTTGGCAAATTGTGGCACTCAACAGGGGTGGCGCGGAATTTCGATTCCCAAAAAGTTTTGGGCATTGGATCAGAGATTTCCGAGAAATTTTGGGACCTCGGAATTATATATGTATTCTCCATTCTTCCTCTTTATTTAATTATTTGACAGTAACACTTTTCGCTCTTCCCTATCAATTACCAAATAAACGCTAATCACTTTTTTACGTAGAACCAAAATGTCCCCTCCGTTCCATCAATCCAAGTTCTCGTGATCACAATAATTCTATGTATTCATTCGTCATTTATTCGGGAATGAAACTGTCCACTTCGTCCCTATTTTCTCCCCCGCAATATTACACATTTTTAAATTTCTGAAATTTTGTTTGTTTAATTCAAATTTTAATTTCCTCGTGTATTTAGAGGCCAGAGATACCTACAATTATAATCTAGGCCATTCTATAGCATATATACATATATATAATTGTATATACCTAATTATCTTCAACACGCTTTTGTTGCCCTTGCCAGTAAATGGAATTGCGGGTCGGAGGTCGTTACCGCCTTGGGCGTAAAATTGGCAGCGGTTCCTTCGGAGATATTTATTTAGGTGGTTAATTTTTAAATTAATAATAATACCCAATGATCAACAGGCCTGTAACCAAGAGGTTCCCCGAAATAAAAAACCAAAAAATTTTAAGGAAAATGGTGTGCTTTTTTGAAAATTTTTCAAATTTTCGCCGGGATTTCATTTCCCACCTCAGTTTTTTTGTTTTCGGCATGTATTTAATTATATAAATACTGATTAAAAATCTAATATAATAAACAATGATTTGGTTGGTTTTAATTATTCATTTTTAAGGCGAGAACATTATGACACACGAGGAAGTGGCAATAAAATTGGAGTGCGTCAAAACCAAACATCCACAGCTTCACATTGAGGCCAAACTGTACAAAATGATGTCCGGCGGAGTCGGCATTCCACAGGTTATCCAAAGAAAATAAGCCAAAACAATTAGTGATCTAACTTTCACGAAGAAAATGATGACAAAAATTTTTCAGAAAACCAACCAAAAAATTTTTTGGTTATATTTATTGGGTGTAATTTAGGATGCAGACAATATTTTCTATTAAAAAATAGTCAAACACCAAAAATTCAGCAAAAATAAATGGGAATAACCGGCAAATTTGCAATATTTATTTTATTTTTTTTTCATAATTTCTAATTGTTTTAGGTCCGGTGGTGTGGTTTTGAGGGTGAATACAATGTGATGGTGATGGAACTGCTTGGCCCTTCGCTCGAGGATCTGTTCAATTTTTGCTCACGGAAATTCACACTGAAAACAGTGCTGTTGCTCGCCGACCAAATGGTACATATATTTTTTTTCAACATTTATTAAATACGTAAATGAATTTCAAAAATGTTAGACACATGACATTTTAAAATTTCTGCGTTCAGTTTTTTGATTTTACTAGCAATAAATTAGGGGACGGGACGAAATCTCGCCGCCGAAATCTCGCCGCCGGAATCTCGCCGGCCGAAATCTCGCCGAGACAAAATCTCGCCGCAGAAATTTCAAAAAAAAAAAAATTCAAACTTAGAAATTTTTCAAGGAAAAAATTTTAGAAAATTTTTTTATAAGAAAATTTCTAAGTTTGAAAAAACTTAGCAAATAGTTTTTTTTGGAATTTTCTTATAAAAAAATTTTCTAAAATTTTTTCCTTGAAAAATTTCTAAGTTTTGAATTTTTTTTTTTTGAAATTTCTGCGGCGAGATTTCGGCCGGCGAGATTTCGGCGGCGATATTTTGTCTCGGCGAGATTTCGGCCGGCGAGATTCAGGCCGGCGAGATTCCGGCGGCGAGATTTTGGCGGCGAGATTTCGGCGGCGAGATTTTGGGGTGCACCCATAAATTACGTATTTTTTGGAACGGAAATTGTTGAGGATTATTCCACATACCGTAATTATAAAATATAAGCCCTGGTGTTTCTATTTTTCAACCCACAAAATGGGGTTTATATTTTAGGCAACATAGTATTAAAGAATTTTAATTTTAACAAATTTTTTCATGAAAAATTGTCACCTGGCCAAGCAGTAGTAGTACAATACTACAAATGCATTTTCTTTCTTAATGACAATAAAATGTTTTTTTTAGTTGGCCAGGATCCAATACATTCACAGCAAGGATTTCATCCATCGCGACATAAAGCCAGGTTTTCTTTTTTTTTCATTTTACATTATTCGGCCTTGTAAAAAAGCACTCTTTTAGACAATTTTCTGATGGGTCTCGGCAAGCGGGGCAATCTTGTCTACGTAAGACTACTGTTGGCACTTTTAGACGTAAAAAACGTAAATATTGGTCCATTTTTGCAGATTATTGACTTTGGACTGGCCAAACGGTATCGTGACCAGCGGACCAAGCAGCACATTCCATACAGGGACCACAAAAATTTGACGGGTACAGCGCGTTATGCGTCCATCAACACACATTTGGGTGTTGGTCAGTTAATTATTATTTTTTAATTTTATGTCCAATAAATATATGTCAATGTGTAAAAAATGGAGTCTCTTCAAACAACTTGAATATTTGGCAGGGATTTTTCCTTGATTTTTTTTTGTCCAGAAACCCCAGCCCCCCCCCCCTCCCCTCCGCCCCCAACAGTGAAGCCATGTCCATGCTTTTTGGAAATCCACTCAACAAAAATTGGAACTTTTGCTAACCTCCTAGAGTTTTTTGGGGGAAAAAAATTCCAGTTGAGTTTGGCCAAATATAAATACCCAAAAATTAGCCCTTTTTTAAATTATTGTAAACTTGGTATGTACTTTTAAAAAACCTGTCTTTTATATAAAATTATTTGCTGTTTGTAATGGAATCAATTTTTATGCAGAACAGAGCAGGCGGGACGATGTGGAATCGTTGGGCTATGTGCTCATGTATTTCAACCGGGGCACGCTCCCATGGCAGGGCCTCAAAGCGGCAACCAAAAAGCAGAAATATGACAAAATTTCGGAAAAGAAAATGTCAACAACGGTGGAAGAATTGTGCGCCGGTTTTCCAGGCATTTTTTAAATCAATTTTTTTTTGTAAATGTTTCAAAAAAATGCAATGCCTGCGTTAAAAATTCTGTAAACAATATGGGCCATAGAAAATCAGAAAATTTCGGACCGGGCAGGGGAAAAGACAATCCATTACAATTAGTTCAAAAATCTGATAATGCAGAAGAAAAATGGCATTTATAGCAAATAGAAAACAGAATTTTTAGGCTCAAAAATTGGGTTCCTGTACTTTTTTTCTGCACCCCTCCCCCAAAAAAAAAAAAATTTTTTTTATCGAGTTTTTTAAATAAAAAATTTTAAATTATTTAACAATTAAATTTTTTCACAAAATTAATTTTTATTCGTTTTTTAAATTAGAAAAAAACCTAATTATAAAAAAAAATTGCAAAATTAAAACTAAATTTTGATTAAAACAAATTCGGAGGGGAAAAAAGTTGCTAAATTCTGCCGAGGAAGCTGTCCAAATTTTCAACTAAAAACATTTGTTGCACAGATGCATTTGCCCAATATTTGACCTACTGCAAGGGACTCGCCTTTGAGGAGGAGCCGGACTATGACTTTCTGCGCCAGCTGTTCAAACAATTGTTTGTCCGCCAAGGCTTTTCCTATGATTACGTGTTCGACTGGAACAGTTTAATGTGCGTGTTTGTATGGGTTGGACATCATTTTCCATACTTGGGCATGTTACGTCAACATTTAACCCTAGCTGGCATTTGTTTTTTGTTTTTGGTCAACCAATTGAAGGCTCTCCCCCCCCACTCTTCCATCATTTCTGAATAAAAATGGGCAGACAACATTTATAATAATTTTTTCAAAAATAGCTTTAATATTGTATCCAATTTAGCATTTTGAAATATGAAAACTGAATTAATCATACGACTTTTAAATAGTCTTTTTTTATATGTGTACATAAGTTGGTTTTCCGTTTTTTCAGCTTGTCCAGAAATCATCGGCAACAAGTTGTCCACCATCATCACCACAACAGCAACAACACAACCGGCGGTGTTCATCAACAGGCGCAGCAACACCATCATCACCACAACAGCAACAACACAACCGGCGGTGTTCATCAACAGGCGCAGCAACACCATCATCACCACAACAGCAACAACACAACCGGCGGTGTTCATCAACAGGTGCAGCAACACCATCATCACCACAACAGCAACAACACAACCGGCGGTGTTCATCAACAGGCGCAGCAACACCATCATCACCACAACAGCAACAACACAACCGGCGGTGTTCATCAACAGGCGCAGCAACACCATCATCACCACAACAGCAACAACACAACCGGCGGTGTTCATCAACAGGCGCAGCAACAACAACACCACCACAACCTGCAGCAACAAAACCATCACAACTAACCACTGCACCACAATTCATAAAAAATTTGTCAAACTGGTTAAAAAAAATCAAAATTGTATAAATTTTTTGCCTTTTATCCATGAATATGTCATTCTTAGGGGTGTATTTTCACCCCCGCGCCCCCGCGGGGGTGAAGGTCGCGGGGGTTGCGGGGGTCAGAGTCACGGGGGCGGGGGTGAGCCCAAAAAACCTGTCCCGCCCCCGGGGGCGGGGGCGGGGTCCGAACCCTAGGTTAGAGTAACTGAAAAATTTTGTGTATGGTTGCCATGACAACGAAATAAATGAAATGAATTTGGCGAATGGCATGATGCAATCTTACCAAAAATGTCGGAACAAAGCCTCTCCCTAATTAATTATTGGATTCGGGAATGTTTTTTTGGCACGGCACTGTGCCAAATTGATGAAGAGTTGTCGAGGAGCAGCAGAACATCCGAACCGCATCACCATCAATGTCAACTCAAATTGTTGAAGGCATTCTGTGCCGTCCAATTGGGCCGTTCTGCGGAAGGCATTCGACAGTTGCGCGCCCTGCTCAAGGACGATTCAGCGTCCGAATTCAAATTGGCTCTGCTGCACGGGCTTCGAATTGCGCACCTCAGCGAGCAAAACATTGGTGATCAATAGAGCCCAGCATTTAGAAAAAAAAAATCGGGATTGGAATCAGGCCGGGATAGAATTACCGGGATTGAACTTCCGATTTACCTGGATTTGAATCCCAATTTTGTCGGGATCCGGCCTTTTTTCAAAAAAAAAGCCGGGATCGGAATCTAGGGAAAATCCCGGCGGGATTTGTGATCATTGATTGACTGACCAAAAAATACAAAATTGGAAAAATGAATGCCAACTGTTCAAAGACAGGGAAACCGTCTCCGATTTGGAGCGCCAAATTCATTTGGCATTGGCCCAACAATGTTCGGATGGGTGCGCTTTTGTGGCCGCAAATTTGCTGCTGCTGAACGCACAGTTTGACAAGGCGCGTTCACTTGCCGACAAACTGAGCACCGCACAATCGAACGCGAAGGTTCGTTTTTGGCGGCACCGCCGCGTTCAGCGACCGACGGCGATGGAAAAATAAAAATTTGGGAATTGAAGTCCGCGATTACCACCATCAGCAATAAACTCAAATATGGAGGAGACAATTCAGCTATGAAAAAATATATGGATTTAAACTGGACTAAATATGCATTTAAAAAATAATTTAATTAAAACTTTTAAAAAATATATATTTTTAAAAACCTTAAAATAAAACATAAACTTTTTTCAACTAGGTAATTCAAAAAAAGTTCTCTGCAAAAGAATTTTTTTATTATTTCGTAAATTGCTGAATTGTCCGTCCCCTCAGTTGACTGTTGGTCCATTCACATAAGCTTGAAAAAATTGAGAAATTTGCAGTTTCTTACACTGCGCGGCTGGTTAGAGCTGTTGTCGGGCAGCGGAGAGAGTGGTGGTCAATCGGTGGCCAACGATCTCTTCGACAGAGCGATTGCGTTGGACAAAAATTTGGACGCCTATTTGGGCAAGGCCAAACTGATGGAGATGAAGTATGATAGATTGATGAGATGATGGTGTTTCTTTATTCAAATTTGCCTCATGGCCGACTCGAGAGTTTCGGAATCGAGTCGAGCATTTAGGTCCCGGTCTCGGCATACTCTATGGGTCAAATCCAAGTGCCAAAAATTTTTTTATAAGAAAATTCTGAGAATAAAAAAATTTGTATTTTTAATGATTTTTAAATTATATGTGAAAAGTTTTCTGTTACCATTACCGGTTTGATTTTTGGAAAAGTCGTCATACACCAAATTACCGACTGTTATCGTTCCTTTACCGTAACCGAAATGTCGAATAACTCAATTAACTTTCATCTGATCACATTGCCCCTCCCCGTAGGCAAAATGCTGTCCAAATGCAGGCTGTTCTAAGTGCCCTTCTTAACGTAAATGCTTCCGTTTTGCCCGCATATTTGGAAATGGCAAAGGGTGCGGCAATGGCACGCAGTTGGGAGGCGGCAGCGGAACTGTGCCAAAGAGCGTCACTCATTCAGGCAATTTTGCTTTCACAAAGATTCACATGAATTCAATTTTTTTTGGGCCCTCAGGCTAGGAAATTTTGGTTTACTGTATTTTCTATGAAAATTTTGACTAAAAAATTTTTTCCAACAGAGTGACTGTATTCCTGCTCTTCTTCTTGACTTTGTTCTAACGACATTGATTCATGGCGAAATGTCAACTGGAGAAACAGTTTTGAGAGACTTGGTGGAAGCACTGATCAAAATGGAGGGCTCAAACCAGCGAAAACTGATCGAAATCGGCACAATTTTATGCTCCGTTATGATCGATCGGGAAACAATTGCAGAACAAGCAAAGTCGGGCGGAGAATGGGAACAGCTCAGAAAACTGATCAGAAAAACCAAACCATTACAGAAAATTGACTGATCGGGCGATTGGATTGGGCAAAAAAAGTCAAGCGATGACATTAAAAAGCCGCTTATTGTTGGCCGAAGGGGACAGAGGCCAGGCAATGCAAATGGCACTGATGGCAGTGAAAATGGTGTCGGAGGAAAGTGGGGAGGAGGGCGACGAAAGTGCCGTTCTCGGTCTGTTGGCAAAGATTGGATGGGAGAACCAGGGCAAGGACGTAATTACGGATTACGAAAACGGGAATTCAGGCATTTCTCCGAGTAAAAAAATGGGATTACGGATTAATAAAATTATGTCCCGCTTGAATGTCCTGCCCTGTCGGGAACATATGACAAAATTGTGTGTTGAGGGCATAAAAATGGGAATTAATTTGATCAGATGGACCATTTGGTAATTTCCAAATGGATTTATAAAACGTGGGTCAAAGATCAAAAATGCAGTCATTATGTTAAGCGCTGATCCGTGCCCAACTCGAAGATGCAAATGGCCAAAGCTGCAAAGAGGCGGCCCAACAACTAAATTTTTTGCGTGAAACGCGCCCGAAAATAACTGAAAATGCGGTAAAAAAAACAAGCACAACATCATTTGACATTTTAATTTGTTGCCATTATTGAAGCATTTCCATTTTTTGTGCGCACTTTTGGCTTTACGCGAGCGAAAGAGCGACTCGGAGGCGTTCGGCCATTTGCGCAATTGCGTCGACATTCACTTCGATGCGCATCATCGTGTAGGCAATTTTTAGATTTTTTTAAATTACAGTAACCTGTATTCCAAAAAAGCCGTAACCCGTATAATTTTTTCCCCAAAAATGGCGTAATTTCATAATCCCGTACCACTATCAAAATTTTCATTGGCCATAATTTTTGCCGCAAATTTTGGCACAATTAAGACGGGCACCAACACTTTCTCAGTGTGCCAATTGGCCAAGCTGGACATCACTTTTTGTGTGGAAGTCTGTGAATTGCTTCTCGAAATGAGCAGCACAGTCAGTGCGGCGCCAAAGGAATGTGCGAGGGTTTTGACGGCAGTGCGCGAAAATTGTGCCGGTCGGTGTGACCCAAAAAAATTCAAAAAAATATATAATTTTTTTCCAAAATGAAGGGCTCACAAAACCTACATTTTTACTCGCAAAAGCCAAACTCGCAATGGACGACAATGCATCGGCTGAACAGTTGTTGCGCATTTGTGTGGACAAAAACAGTGACAACTCCGAGGCGTATTTGCTTTTGGCACAGGCATTGATTGATCAATGGGGGCGGGAGGGGGGGGATTCGAATAAGTCAGATAATGGATGAGAGATTAGCTAATTAGGGAAAATTGATAATGGAGGAGGGTGATTGACGGCGGTTTGAATGATTAATCACCCACCCACACGCAGATTCACGTACAAAAGAATGACCTGGACGAGGCGTCAAAGCTGCTCGACATCGGACTCGGCTTCAATTTTCGTGTGCGTGAACACCCGCTGTACTTCCTGATCAAAGCCAGGCTGGAGAAGAGGGCACACCGTGTTGAAGCGTCATTGGAACTTTTACGGAACGCACTCGAACTCTTTTCAAAAAGTTAATATCACTTATCGAGATTGGCATTCTGATTACGCATTGCGCCCTCCTCTCTCAGATCAGCTCCAATTGGCACTTGCTGAGAGCGATCGGATTGGCATCACATTGGAACTGATCGATTCATTGCAAATGCTTAACCGAATTGTGCGTTTTGGGAAGGGATGATTTGAAAATTATGTAATTACAATCAATTACTACAATTTGTGATCAGGAGGAGGCCGATCAGTGCATGAACGAAGCGGTGGAACGATACCGGGGCAAGCCAAGCGAGGAGCAGCAGTTGGTGCTGATGAGTGCGCAGCTGAAACTGCATCGGGGCAATGTGGACGGTGCACTGAAGGCACTTCAAGCAGTCCGACCAGGTCAAAGGCATTCAGCATAATCCGAACCCGAACATCTGCTGAGAGGGAGCGAAATACTCGCGGGGGGGGAGGACGATACGATTAACCAAATGCCGAACAATCGGATCGAAAATCACAGATCAGCCCAACTATCGGTCGGCACGGATCAAAATGGCACAACTGTATTTGGAGGTGAAGCATGATAAGCACAAGTTCGCCTTGTGCTACAGGTTGATCGGCAGATTTCCGTGTGCTGCAGAGCGTAAAACTCAATCATTTTTTCACTGAAGGGACCTTTTGGAGCAGGACCCGAGCCCGCAGACATTCGAACTGTCGGCGATATTTTCCTATTTTTGATTAGCCCCCATTATCGGCTTTAAGTCTTGGTGACGCCTACATGAGCATACAGGAGCCAGAAATGGCAATCGAAGCGTACGAAACGGCGATGAGACGAGCGCCAAAGGACCACCAACTGGCGGAGAAGATCGGAAATGCATATGTGAAGTGCCATTTGTACAACAAGGTGGGATGGGGAGGAGGCTGATCTGATCAGTACAGAGCAGAGTTGTCGCGGGACGAGAAAAAGAGTCAGGATTCGGGTCGGTACAGCTAAAACCTTTCGGGTCGGGATTCGGGACGAGAAACGGGACTCGGGTCGGGACGGCATTCGGGACGAGATTCAGGTCGGGATAGCCAAAACCAGTGCCGTTAAGCCGACTCGCTCCCCAATTAATTGCTTTTCCTTTAAAAGCATTCCTTCCCGCCCCCCCCCCCAAAAAAAAATCGGCGCCATTTCTTCAGGCAATCACTTTCTATGAAGCGGCGGTGAAAAGCGGTCGCCACAATTTGCGCATTCGTTTTGCGGAGCAACTGTTCCAGCTGGGCAACCTTGAGAAGTGCAAAAAAGTGCTGAAGGAAATGTTGGAGGAACAGGGCGAACCGATGGGTAGCAAAAAAAAGCAATTCAAATTTTGGCGTTAGTTTTGGCAAAATGAAAAACTCAAAAAACAAAGAAATTGCACCGATGCGCGAACACGTTGCCTATCTGATGCTGATGTCACGACTGCACATTGAACAGAACGATTTGGAGCAGTCCTGCAAGGATTTGCAACGGGCGCGACAATTGCAACTGAAAGTAATCGCCCGAGGCACTGTCGCTAGCACCAGAGATGGCATTGTTAACATGGCGGAGGAGAAGCAGCTGGCAGCAAAGTTGGCATACAGCCGGGGGCACATTACGGCTGACCGTTATCCCCAAAAAATGCCATTGCAGCATTTGTCAGCAGATTGCCGAAATGCATGCCAACAAGCGGGACTGGAACAAGTCAATTGAACTGTTCAAAGAGGCGATTGGACATAATGAAAAGGACGTGAAAGTGCGTGGCGAAAATAAATTTTATAATTAAGCCGGGGATTTTGTATTTAAGAAAAATCCGAAATATGAATTAAATATATATTTTTTAAAAAATGCCAAAATATTTTTTATAATACTGACAAAAAGTCAAAAAAATTTTCGTAAATATTTTAATTAATTTGTGAAAGCTCAAAATATTTTATTATAATTATGAATATTGAGGCTAAAATGATTGTTTTCCTCATCAAAATAAAACTATAAAAAATAGATAAATAAATAAAAAATCCCCGCCCCATTTATAATAAAGAAAAAAAACATTTCTTAACACTTTCGAAAATTAAATTAATAATTGATAATAATTCCAAACATTTTCTAAAATGAAAAATGAAACGGATGTAAATGAAATATTACTAAAATTTGGAACTAATATATCATTTATACCACCCATTTAATTAGCAGAGTCAAATTTCATTGGCCACCATTTATGGTTTGATGGGAAAATCGCAACTGTGCAACCAACAGTGTCAGCAAGTGTTGGCCATTGAACCGAATAATAATGACGCAACATTGGTCAGTGATTGGACGATGGAAATTGGCTCAATTTTTCGAGTATCAGGGTGTAATTTCAGCTTGAGTTTCGGTCTCGGGAAATTTTTGGTCTCGAACACCATTATATTAGGGCAAGGGTTTTTGGGTCGTTGTGCCAATTTTTGGCATTGAAAAGACCACAAAATGCTGGCCAAAAGCCATAATTATGATGAAGGAGTTTAGCTAATTGAACTTACTTTATGGAAACAGCTTTTGGCCGATTTAATGTACCAACGAAATGAGGGTGAAGAAGCGATGAAACATTTTGCGCAATTGTTGGAAAGAAATCCAAGTGAGTGAGTGGCATGGCACGGGTGGGGAAAACGGGCGCACCACGCCACCCCCCCCCCCCCTCGAAAATTAAAAAAATAGATTTTTTAAATTTTCGGGGGGGGGGGAGGGAATGAATGCCAAAAACGGACAACACAACAAACAAACACAGACCATTACCATGCATTGGCACGCTACATTGAGCTGGGATGGCGCCAAGGAAGCATTGAACTTGGCGAAAAAATGCTCCGTAATGCGCTGGAGAACAACCCACGGGCGACGGTGGACGCGGGGTTCAACTACTGCAAGGGACTGATCGAATGGTTGTAACCCCAATCACTGATTAACTGTTCTTTTATAAAGCTAAATCAACCGATCACTAATCACCTAATCCACTCAAAAAGGTACATCGGAGAACCGAACTCGGCACTGCAGGCGTTCAGTCGGGCACGACGAGTGGGCAAAGCATCAAACTGACGCATAATTATGTGACTAATGTGATCAAATTGCTCAAGGATTTGGAATGGGGTGAGAGGGCATTGTACAACATGATCGAGATCTGCTTGAATCCCGACAACGAGATAATGGGAGCGGATTTGGGGGAGCAGCAGCAACAGCTGAGCCCTGAGGAGTGAGTGGGCATTAGGAAAATAGAGTTGGTCGAGAATTGGCAATTCTCGATTTAAGCGAGTTGAGAATATGGTAATTTTCGGCACAACTCAGTCTAGGAGCGGTATTTTCCCGTTCAAGATCGAGAATTTGCACTTTTCGAGTCAGAAATGTAAAGAGAAGAGACAGTTAGTTTCCGAGTCAAGACGATCGAGATTTGGCTGTTTTCGAGTCAATACAGTCGAGAATTGGCATTTTTTCGAGTTAATTCGTCGAGAATTGGCAGTTCTTGAGTCAAGATAATCGAGAATTGGCATTTTTCGACTTAGCATTAATGATTAAAATAAGACGTATAATCAGCGATTTTAAGCGCACATGAAGCAAACGAGTCGTACAAAGCTGCCGACCGTTTCTTCAAAGTTTGTGCATTTTGATAATTACCAAAATAAAAATGATGGACCCACTAAAAATTGGAAGGAATTGCGTCACAAATCGATGATGGACCGACGCTACAAACTCATGCAGAATTTCATTCTTTTGGCCAACCCCAACAAAGCGAACACGCAAAAAGCATTGGCCAATTTCACGGAGCTTTGCCGGACGGAAGGGATGACGGTGGGTGGAAAAATGGGGAAAATGGACATTTGGTCAACATTTGTTGTCGGAATGTCGAATTTCGATGGGTTTCCGACATTTTATGCTCGGAATTCCTATTTCCGAAATATTTTCAGCTGTTGGAATGCCGATTGTTGAAATTTTTTGAGGGCATCGGCGTCGTACATCCCTAGTGCAAATCTCATTTTTTGGTAAATGCTCTGAGGATTATCCATTTTTTGAGGAGGATGATGCCAATCTCAGCGCGGGCGCAATTCTTGGCACGGCGCGGGCACTTTTAATGCTCAAACAGACGCCAAAGGCAAAGGCGCAGCTCAAGAGAATGTTGGGGCATGCGTGGAATTTGGAGGAGGCGGAATATTTGCAGCAATGTAAAAATTTGGGAAAATTAAAAAGGGATGGTGAAGCGACGAGACTCGAGACCAAGACTTTGGTGACCCCGAAACCACAAAAATATTAGACTTTTTTGGGTCGAAACTCGAGATAACCTGAGACGACAAAAAAAGCAACACGAAAACTTCTCAAACTTAAGACATGGACTTGACACCGAAACCGCCAAAGTGTTAGACTTTTTTCGGGTCGAAACTCGAGATCGAGATTTGATCCTGAGACCACAAAAACGCAAAACTTTTCACGGGTTATAAGATTCGAGATCAAGTCTTTTCTCGATAGAGCGTTTTTTTACCCCCGATTAAATAATTAGTTTAATTGACCATTTATGGGCATATGAACCTTTTTGAGGTGCAAAAATTGGGGAAAAGCAAATGGGAGGACGGAATGAATTGGCCCCAACCCCCAAAAAAAGGTTGGCTTCTGCTGGCCGACATTTACATCGACCAGGCCAAAAATGACCAGGCAGTGGCCATTCTTCGCAGTATTCTCCAGCACAATGCCGTTGGTTTTGCCAATTGTTTTTTTTCTCAATTTTAAAAATTAATTTTTTTTTTTTTTTTGTTAGAGTTGCTCAAAAGCCTATGAATATATGGGGTTAGTGTGCGAAAAGGAACAAAAATATGCAGACGCAGCAGCGAATTACGAGGCAGCGTGGAATGTGCGAAAACGGAGAAACCCGAGCATTGGTGGGGGGGGGGGAATTTGAAAAAATGGGCCAACATTGGCATTGGCACAATTTTTACAGGATACAAATTGGCCTACAATTACTTCAAATGCCATAGACTCTTCGAGTGTATCGAGGTAGGGGGATATGTGTTTATCGTTTATCATAAAATTAGGGATGGAATGAATTCAGAGGCCCAAAAGAATTTCGAATTCCTAGGCCTAAGCAATTTCAGAATTTTCCATTTACACCTAAAACAACAAATTATTAATTAAGGTGTGCCATGCCGTCCTCAAACAGTACCCGACCTATCCAAAAATCAAAAAAGAAATACTGGACAAGGCACGAGCAAACATAAGAATGTGAAATGATAAAAAAGAATCGAAAATGGAATTAAAATGGAAAAATAAATTATGTTTCATCAAAAAGCCCACAAAAATTGAAGAAAAACAAATTTAAATTATATTTGACGTTAATTATCGCGAAAACCGGTTTTCTTAGAAGCAGAAAAATAAAACTTTATAGAATGTAAAAAATTAAATTAAAAAAGAATTATTTTTATTCGATTACAAAGCCAAATTACGGAATACATAAAGCATTTTTTCTAAAAAATCGGGTGTTTTTAAAATGCCTTCAAAAAAAAACAAATAAAACTCAAAGAATAGGTCAATTGTTTTTTTTATTAAAGGAATTCGAATATCTGTTTTCATATTGCAGTATGAGCATCAATAATGAAAATGATTCACATATAATTGCATCACCGTCAATTAAAGGCAAAATTTGTGAATTTTTTGGGAATGATTTTTGGTCATTTTACGGCAATTGAATGTTGCGGACTGTTTGTTCATATTCGGAAGTTGTGTTCGGTCTAAGCTGTCGGCTTGATCTGCTGTTGGCCAATTCAATGCTTTGCGGGAGCAAATGGAGCGTCACAAACTCTTTGGCATCGCGCCAAATTTGGGCCTAAAACAAAAATTTAATTTAAATTAAAATGCCCTAATTTGATTGGTGATTGATTGATTGTTTGCCTGTTTTCTTGCTGTTGAGGCAATGAACTCGTTGGTCTTGATGCGCGACTGGCGGTCAATGGTCTCGTCAAGAGCGTCCTCAATGATCGCCAGCAGAGAAAGGGTCTGAAAATCGAAATATTATTTTAAAAAAGATTAATGAATTATTGGAGGGCAGATCAGCATTGATCAGGCATTTTGAAAATAATAAATGATGATCGGCGTTGATCAGGTATTTTGAAAATACTCAATGAATTATTGGATAGCCGATCAACAATTGATCAGTATTTTGAAGATAAAGCCTTGATCACTCTTCAAAAAATCCAATGACCAAATGATTCAAAAATGAAAATATTCAATCCAATTTAAACTAATAAATTTAGTAATCCCTAATTTCTGCCTTTTTCCTGTGCTTAATCTGTTTATTTTTTCGGTTAATAGTTTTGATCGGGCACCTCCTCTTGGCTGATCAGACTCAGCCCACTGCTGCCGGCACTCGTCGCGCCATGTCCAACCAACAACGCATGCGCATCAGTCTGTGTTGCTTTCGCTGACGCCGTCGTGCTGTCATTCTGATATGGAAAAATAATTTTAAATATTTTTAAATCATTTTAAATAAATTTTTTAATACAAATGGCCAGCATTTTTACGAAAATTTATTGTTTTTAATAAGTGACCATTATTGGCATTTAGTAAAAGTGCCAATTTTACTTATTTTCCGAGAAAAACTTTCGGAAATGTAACGAATAACAAATAAATATTTAATGAAAAGAGATATATTTAAATCAAATAAATATTTAATTAGTTTCACCTCGTCCTCATCGTCCGCGGTTTGCGTGCCAATTGATTCCTTCACAACAACAACAACCGCTGCTGGCGCGTGATTGGCATCGGAGTTTGCTCGTGATGTTTTGGATGAGCCGATGATCTCGCCCAACGCCTGTTTGGCTACGGTAATGGACTTGGCCGATACGGTATTATTTTGGAGGTGCTCATTAGACAGTTGGGTGCCATCTTCAGCTGAAATTAAGCATTTATATATAACTTTCCTGAACTTGCACTCGTTTTCATGTGTAAAACCAACCCTCCAACTCGTACAGTATCTACGAATCGTACTGTCCCGACCCGTACTGTTTTTTTGTTGTTGAAAAACCGTCATAACTTTTCTTATCAAAGGCATTCCTAATTAACCCCTTTTGATACCATTTCGATAGCACTGAATGTTCTCTATAAACAAGCAAAATTTCAAAAATCTAACCAATTTTCAAAAAAGGTTATGGAGGGAAAAAAAAATTTTTTCCCCCAGTTTTTGGATCTATGTAACTTTTGTGAAACTTGATCAAATTTAAATTTTTAATTGTGTGCTAACAGAGAAGGACCTTAAGGAAACTATCGAAGATTTCATTACCCAAAAATATTTGATTTGGTTAACTTTTACAAAAGTTGTGACGATTTAAAAAAAAAACATTTTGGTGTGTTCCGTCTTCATGATGTCATTTTTCAAATATTATTCCATCTCTATGTCAGCAGATTCGAATTTTAAAATAAAATTCCCACACTAATTACTTTTTAGACAGACAATTAGTGGCAGAAATTGTTTTCTATTTTTGAAGAAAATAGACATTTTTAATCCCACGATTTATGGCATTTGGCAAATTTTGTCTCCCCCTCCTCCTCCGGATATTCCATTAAAACTTTGTACATCCGTCTTAAATTAAAATTTGAACGCTAATTCCTTTTGAGACAATTAGAGGAAAAACTTTTTTCTATTTTTGGAGTAAAACGATGAATCTAATCCCACGATTTATGGCATTCGGGCGTATTTCATCGCCCCCTCCTCCCCCGGATATTCCATTAAAATTTTGAAAAGTTTGTACATCCGTCGCTGATGATTATCCGCCTCCGCACGCGTACCGTCACTTCCGCTTTCTGTTGCCGTCGTCGTTTACCAACATCTTCGATTAAAAATTTTAACTTTTAATAATTTTAAAATAAATAAAGAAAAATGTGGCAAATAAAAATTGAAAAATTCCAAAAAATTTAAAAAATTATGAAAAAGAATTGGGTAAAGCCATTAGAAAATATGTTTACGTAGAAAATCTTTTTCAGGCTAAGAATTAATATTGTCTGATTCCTGTTTAGCACCAAAATTTTCTCCCCTTAAAAAACGTAAAATTTCAGCGCGTGATAAAAGGGAAAAGTGTCAACAAATCTAACGGAATTCCAATCCCATCCAAAAATATGATGGCTGGGTGGTTCTTGGCATTTTCCCACCTTTGCCGGCCTCGGCCTGATGCCATTTTTGGTTGGCATGTTGCCCATTGCCGTCATTGGCACTGTTTAGCCGTTGCACTGCACGAATCTCTGACGAGGCGACCAACGCAATTGACGTTTTTGTCCTGTTGTTTCCAGCAGAGAGTGGTGGTTGATGGGGCCCATTTTTTGGCCGGATTTGTGGCAACCGATGCCCATTAATGCCCAATGAAAAGCTTGTGGTGGTGGTAGTGGCGGCGGTTTTGGCACCGTTTTTGCCATTTTTGGAAGGCTTTTGGTTGGCAGCGCCTTAGGGGAGGGGGGGGGATTAAAAAATGGGTTTACGGAAAGCCAACTAAAAATAGTAACATATCAATCCTATCGTATCCAGGCCATAAAGCAAACATCACTCTCTTTTTGAATTTCATCAGGAATCCTCACAATTTACCGTACCCATTTCACAAACGTACCGTTTTCCAAAACATTCGGACACACAATGGCCGGTAGAAAGCCGTTGGTCCATTGGTGCCGATTTGTTCTCCGTGGCGACGTTTTGTCAATGCTTTGACCATCGTCTTTAATGGTCTTAGCGGTTGACTGATGAGTGAAGAATTTCGACGGTGGTTTGGGTCTGTAGAAAAATTTACAAAAATTTAATTGCTCAATAACGAAATCCGTAATGAATATTTCAGCAATCGGTCGACCGTCAAAAATGCAAAATTCAAATCACTTTTTAATGGGGGATCCACTCATTGATTTCGGGCTAATTCGATTTGAGTCATTTTCGGAATTTTGTCTGGCTCAGAAGTGCGCCCACCTATGATAATGCCTGAATCGGTTGATCCCGTCCACGTCCGGTTCGTAGCGGGCCCGGACCACGGCGGACCTGCTTTTGCCAATGCCATTGTTGTTGGTGATGCGGTTGTTGGCATTGTTAAATTTTTGATAATGATGAATCGAAAGGTCGGCACTGCCTTTGCTCATGCGCGGTGGTTCTTCTGTTGATGACAATGAAGCGGTTCTGCTGCTGCTGTTGCTGCTACTGCTTGATGACGTCGTTGTCGTTGTTGGACTTTGTTGAGGTGACTCGAGACTGGAACAGCGGGGCATGGAACGAGTGTCCTTTAGAATTAGATTTTTTTAATCATTTTTTTTGAAAAATTCCAAAAAAACAGCCAGTCAGTTGAAAATGAAACCAAAATCATATCCTTGCTAATTAGGGTGCGTTAATGGCCCATCATGGGCCTTATTTATTGGGAGAGGACACGTCCCCGGAACTAAATTTATGGATGGGCCCCAAAAAGTCGGTGGACTATTCGGGGTTCGGGCAATTCGGAATCGTTAGCTCACCCTAATGATAATAATCTTCGGAATGCTTTCAAATTTAATTTATTTTTTTAAATTCTCATCCCTGACAACTCAGATAACATGATATGAAACCTTTCATAGACATAGCAATGGAATTTAAGGTGCGAATTACGCCAAACAATGTCATAGAAAACCTACATGAAAAAGGAAATGTTAAAATTTCCACAGCTAATCAAGGGCACAAAAACATATGATTACATGTCATTTAAATGCATTCACATTAAAACAAAATAATGAATTATTATTATTTAAAATATACACTAAATTATATATTATTTGGGACGTAAATTCATGACAGAAAGATCGGCAAATTGTTTCGAATTCCCAATTTGGTCCCAATTCCTTGGTCTGAACTGTGTTCATTCATTCCCGAACATTTCAACCTTTTAAATGAACGGTATATTGAAGGAGATGCGAACTTTGGAATTATGTTCACAAAAAGTGAAGGGGGCCCAGAAAATGCCGTTGGCAAAATTTGCCGTTAAATGAGGGAGAACGAGAAAAAAAGCCATAATCCGTGTAGGATTTATTTAGCGGACAAATGGAATGGGACATGATGGATTTTCCCCTTAATAATACGGGCATTCGCGCGCCAATGATGAAAAAGTGTCTGTTGGAGGGAGGGCTCGTAAATGAGCCCGCGCAAAATGCCGTCAGGAAATGTGCCAAAAATGACGCATTGCACTTGAATGGCATTGGCACAAATGACGAATGCGAGGGCATCATATAAAGGATGATGTGAAACAAAATTTAATGGACGACAGACAAACTCCATTATTGGAATTTGTATTGTTTACAGGATAAAAGTGCCGTGGGTATTTTGAAAAAACAGGAAAATAATTTCCGGATTGGAAAAAATTGGCGTATTGTTTACAATTTACATATGTATTTATATGGTGCATTTTCATAATTTAACACGTAAAAGAGAAACAATGAAAAGCAAATTTAATGAAATATTTTTATAAAATTTTTAAAAATAGTTTAGTTAAAAAATAGGTATTTAAAAACAATAATAAATGAATTGTTTACTTGTCAATGCGAGCAAATAAAAGCAAAAACATTCGCCTGCTGAATAAGTTATTTTGTTCGATTGAATAAATACGTAATTAAGCTCTTTAAATGCCTATGGGAAATTGAGGGTAATTTTTTAAAAATTATTCGCAAAAAACGGATAACAAATAAATAAACTTTACTACAATTATGAAAATATATATAGGAATTAAAATTTCATTAATAAAGTTTACAATAAAAATTCCATGGAAAATTTATAGGTAAAAAAAAAATTCGGCTCCGAGAATTTTGGGACGTCATAAATCAATCTTTTAAAGTTCTTATTATTTGAAAGCCCTTCACAATCTTCAAAATAGCTTAACCAAAGCTTCCAAACACGCAGAACTTTCGGATCGGATGATAACGAATTTATGGGATTTGGCTCACTAAGAAAAAAAAAGATTTATTTTCAGAGTTCGGCACCGAAACATCCACCGACTCAATTAACAAATCTTAGCATCCTCATAATTTGTCCGGCATTTGTACTTGCGCCAAAGCTTCAAAAACAATGAGGGTGGCACCCATTAAAACGCATTGTGCCGACCGAGAGAGGCGGCACGCCCTTTGTGTTGCCCAAGGCGATGCATTTGTGTTTCTACCCTTGCGTGTTTGAATGTGAAGGTGCGAAAATTAATTAATTCGCTGGCAAAATTATTATTTTTTTATTTAAATTTTGGCTTGAATGGACTTATTTAAAAGTCGAAACTCCGAACTCATTAAATCATAAATATTTTAAAGATTTTTAGTATTTTGAAGAAAATTTTAAAAATAAATATTTTAAGTATTCTTTTTAAAGCAATTAATAATTATTCGGTTTTCTTTAATTTCAATTGCTTCGGAAATGTCTGTTCACATTTTGTTTTTATTTTTGTTTTTCAATGTGTGAGAATTATTACGGCTTGTTTATTATTTTATTTCTATTTAAAGACGACAGCAAAGCTGTAAAGCTCCTCTTGGCACGACCATGTTAATTGCGTCATAGGCTCATTTTTGTTCTCGAACCACCTAATTATATAAGAGCAAAAAGTCGACATTTATTCCTTTTTTAAATTTAAAATGGGATTTTGAACAAAAACATTTTAATAAAAACATTTTAAATAAATTAAATTTATGGGCGCAATGGAAATAGTTCAATTCAGATTGAAATATTTATACAATAAACAGGCTAAACACCGTATTTCCTAAGACCCCGGGGGCTTTATTTTTCGACCCCCCCCACATCGATAACCGGAAAGGTTCGAAAAGGGATCATTTGGGGGGGGAGTTGTGTATTCCATTCAAAATATTTTAACAGTGGCGGACGGCATAATTCTGCCCAAATTGGGCCTGGAGTCAGTCGCAAAATCTCCTTTTTCTGGCCACACATTTTACGACATTCTCCAGACGAAATTTGGCCGGAAATTTCAAGGAAAATAAATTTTAAAAAAAGCTGAAGAGCTAGTGCCGTCTTCGCAACGAGCAGGTCTGTCTTTCGTGCAAAATTTTGTTGGTTGGAAACAACCGTGAAGATTTGCGCCGAAATCAGAGCTGCGCGTCGCGGGCGGTTCATGACAAGGAATTTAAAAAGTCAAATTTTAATAGATTTAAGAATTTGTGGGAATTTTAATATTTTTTTTTTTTTGTAAGAAAATGAAATATTAATGAATATGACTAATTTATGGTGGACTTTTATATGCCCCAATTTAGTACAACAAATTCACTTATCTTCTATTGTCCCCATTCAGCAGAGGATGCAGAAATGTGGCTCACTCAGTTGATTGATGGAAATGATGGTGGCATATTTGAATTTATGCCGCACTAAAAATTTTTCGTAATTTTATCAAACGGGCAAAAATGACATTTTTTGAGGGGGAGGGGGAGACAAAGGAGGGCAAAATCCAATGGAAATGGGCACACAGTTATTTGAATATGTGTGTGCTCCAAAGATGGGTTGACGGAGGATGGGGATTTCTTATCTGGGAAACTTTTTGAAAGTTTGAATTGGGTGGCATTTTGTCGATTTTCCGGGTCATCTCTCACTCCCCCCCCCCCCCCCCCCTCCGCCAACGACTGCACTATCTACGAGATGTCTAGACTGCATAATCTTATGTATTTTGCAGAAAATTTACGTATAAATTGGATTATGTTCAAATATTAAGGCCTTACTATTCGTGGCATTAACGGATCCCCATTAGTTTAGACTTTACCAAATTGTGCTGAAGTTTCAGTTAGGGTTCCTAGCCGACGCGATTCGGGAATTACGAATGTCCTCAATTACATTCCAAATTGGAATAGATGTCTTAAAAGGAATTTTCCAAGAACTTTCTGTTATTTTTTCAAGTTTTTATGAAATCTTCCTTTCTGACTAGGGTATCGTTCCCGGACTTTTTCTAAAATTTCTCTAGCCATCCTCGACACATTTTCGGAGAATTTTTTCCCCTATCCCCGACTTTTCTCCTCGAAGGTTTGGAGAAGAAGCCCAGTTTCAGCGGTGACATATGTTTATGATGTATCCACGGTTCAGGTTCTCTTGACAACAAATTCCCGAAAATTGTGGAATGGTTTTGTGAAAAGTAACCATTATGTGATTTTAATGTAAAAATATCGAAATATATTGGTACCTATAATAATTTTTTCACTTTTTAGACTACTGTATTCCTAAATATTCAAAATATTTCTAACAAAATTTAAATTTGGCGTTATTTTATTTCAAAAAAATGAAATAAAAATTCATTCAATTTTTTTTGCGAGCGTAGCGGCAGCAGGGCTGGGACGCAACCGCGATCCGCGATTCGCGGCGTTTTTTTTGCGCGATCCGCGACCGCGGCAATTTGAATCCGCGATGCGCGATCCGCGACCGCGGGATTTTTCTGTGCGCGCCCCACCCCTGAGCGGCAGCGGTGATATGCCGGTTTTGTAGGAGAAGGAATCCGTGGCTAAATAAATTTGATTTGTTTGGTTTCATTATTTATTTGTTTGTTTTGTTCTCTTCATCTCTTTCCCGCCAAAACACTGTCCTCAATGTCATCAAACAAAGATGAGTTCGATAAATCGCAGGAACGTATGAAGGATGCGGTTAACCAAGTTGCCGAGGAACTTGATCTTAGGTTTGGCAAATTCTGCAATTTGGAAGCATAGAAAAAGGATTTCCCCTCAAAAATTCCCGACCCAACCACTGTTTTTGGCACTTTTACAAGACTCTGCAGTGTACGCGTCCAATCAAAGACCTTTCTCAGTTTCTTAGGCCAAAACTTTTTCTTACTTTGTCAAAGTCTACATTTTTGGTACCAACTGAATGCTTTAAGTTTTTAATTTAAGTAACTATTTTAGTTATATTCGGAAGATGCAATGCGAGATGCATTTGTGCTCTGCCGGCTGTTATGAAGGACGAGGCGCTTTGAACCGCAAACAAATTGATGACTGTGAGGAGCAATGCCGAATAAAGTACCAAGCGGTGGTTGCCAAAGTGGACGATGAGTTTTCGGCTTGGCAGGTGACGAAAATAAAACAAAAATTTTTGTAAAAACCTAAAAAATTTTCACAGGATCAACTTAACCGATGCATAAGCACTTGGTAAATTTTCGTGCCATTTGTTATCAGTAAATTTCAAATTATAAAAACCAAATTGGACCAATTCTTAACCCAAATTCTGAAAAGGTCAAATTTTGGATTTTGTTTCCAAATTTTTTGTTCTAGTTTGGTTTTGGACTCGAAATAGGGCGAATAAATTATCAGAGTCATGATTAACGACCTCGAAAATTCTAGGAACATGTTTTCCAATTAAAATTGTCGGTTGTTTCATAAAAAGTGGAGCGCACTAATTCTTGCAATTTTACAGCCAGGACAAGCAGCATCAGCAATTTGGCACCGACTTCAGTAAGCTGTCCGAGCAGCAGCGGAAGCAGTTCAGTGACAATTTGGCCAAGTGCGCTGGCGTTTGCATGGACGAACATGTCAAACATTTGCCCAAATTGAAAGACCGAATTGTCACATTTTTGAAGAAAAGCTCATAGGATTTGATTTGATTTTTTGTT
This sequence comes from Heterodera glycines, assembly GCA_004148225.2. NCBI lineage: Eukaryota > Metazoa > Nematoda > Chromadorea > Rhabditida > Heteroderidae > Heterodera > Heterodera glycines. Next base: position 12,683,266 of record CP049711.1, on the reverse strand, counting down.
TTGTTTGATGATACTTTCAGCACTTTGCCATTTTATTGTGGTTAAAATATTGTTCGAATTTGTGCGGGAATCATTTTTTGTTATGAAATACAAAACAATATCATATTTTTTTATTTCCAAATATTATTGTTGAAACTTGTTCTATGAAAATGGTTTCATTTTACCTTTTTGTTATAATATTTTCAAAAAAATTTCAAAAATCCAAATGACAGTCTTTGTTTATTGAATTTGTCATGTTTTTTCATGCCCTTCTCCCCTTTATTTTAGTTATTTTTCATTTATTGTCCTAACTTTGCATTAAAAATGCCGAAATCGTTGGTCATGTCCCTGTTGGCTAGTGTGACCGCTGCTTCCATAGTCAGCATTGGTGACAAGCCAATGCAACCCATTCCTGGACGGGTTTGTGCCATTGCCGACATGGACAAGGACGGCAACACGGACTTGGTGGTGCAGCAAAACGATGTGTTGGTAGTTTACCTGCAAGCAAACGACGGCAGCGAATTTAAGCGAGTTTTTTAAGGAGTTTGACATGCTAATATTTAAAATTGTTGGTTCAACAAAGTGTCCGAATTCGAACCAATTCGATATTATTGGATAGGCTAATGGCTCAAAATTGGAAAAAAAAATTTAATTTGAAAAAAAAAGATCCAAAAATCTTCATTGTCAGCTATTGGTCCAATTTAGGAGGTCCAAAACGGAGCTGACATTGCCGGCCGGCGTTGGCCAAGTTTCCTGTGCCGTGGGTGATTTCAACGGAGACACGTGTCCCGACCTGCTTGTCATCCAGGTATGCAATAAATGGACAATGTTTCGCATTAGTCATTTGTTATTTTCTATCTAGCCTTTTTTGTTTCGTTTCGTATTTTGAGATATATTTTTGCTTTTGCATAACTTTAAAGTTTTCCCGAATTTGGTCTCGACGAAAATTGAAGTTAACGAATTTTTCATTTCGGACCACAAATGACTTTTTGCTAAAACCAGTGGTAATACAAATTACAAAAACATTTTTATAATTATTTGTTTGTTTTTGGCTTTGTCCTTGTCGCTTTTGTGCCCGTGCACAGTGTTTGTCTTTTGTCGTTCTTTTAGACGTTCCAAGCCGACCTGAACATCATCGACAAAGTTAAGGCATTGTTCACCACTACAGCCGAATCGCAGTACGCTGCCATTTTGTACCTGAATGACGGCAACGACACATTCACTGAGCACCAAGTTTGCGATGAAAACAGTTACGTTTTTCTTTTTGGTATTTAATAAATTTCAGAAAAAATTATTAGAAAATTTTTCCTTATTTTTCAACTTATTAAAATCTAGAAAATCCTATAAAAACAACGTTTAATGATTAATTGGGGGTTTTCAAATTTTATTCAAAATTTTTGGTTAAAAGAGATTGAAAAAAGTTTTCTATTTTTCTGAAAAAAATTTTAATTTTGGTATAGAATTGAGATTTTAAGAAAAAACTAGCTTGGTTTGATGATGTGTCGAATTTCATTTTTAAAATTATTATAAATTCGAACTTGGGTACTATTTTTTAAATTTTTGCTTATTCTTAGGTTTGGAAGGCACCACCCCCGTTTCTCCTGACCCTGGTCCGCCGACCCCACCGCTGCATTGTCCAACCAAATTTTTGGACCATCCAACTCTTGTGGACATCAATGGCGACGGTGTCACCGATTTGCTCGGATTTGTGCAGCGAAAGAGTGGTGGGTAAAAAAAATCAAAATTTTACCAATTTTCGCATTTTTTTGCCTGATTTTACGTGACAAAATTTAGCGGACAACGCCAAGGAATTTACGGAGCTGTTCTGCCTTGAGGGCGTTCGGCATCAATCTTCGGCATCGGTGCCAAAATTTCGTCACTGTGAGCACCAATTTCCACCGGTGCCCAGTGGTGGTGTCTTCCCCGGCTTTACACCAATTTTCGCCGATTTGGACAAGGATTTGAGTGCCGAATTTGTGTTTCTGGCAGCGGACAAACGTTCATTGGTCGTGTGGAGCCAGTCCAGGTTCATCTTACAACGTTTTGCTCCTTCCTCGTTACTCTATGACAAATTTGTTAAAATTTACAACAACAAAAAAAATTCACCGCCAGACTACAAGATTTTTTAAAAATTTGACCCAAAAATGCTTAAAATTGATCAATTTATGTAAAAATTTAAACAGTGATTTTTTTCAACTCTAGCCTACGTTTTTGAAAATTAACATTTGCTCTAAAAAGCATAAAAAATGACCGTTGACAATGGTTACAATCCAATCTAACTCCCAAACTCTATTTTTAAGTAGCTCAAGAGGTGTTTGGAGCGAAAACAAAGCGTTGAGCGTTCAGCTGCCAGCGCTGGCGGAGGGCGAGGCGTTGGCCAGCCCATTGGTCAGTGACGTGGACTCGGACGGCCAATTGGACATTTTGATGCCGGTGAGTTAAATTATGGATGCACTTCATTCCCCCTACCTCTCCTGATAAATTTTTTTAAACAAAAATTAAAAATTTTTTTCTCGTTTTTTTAAATACTTGCATATTTTAATGGCAAAATATAGATATGTGCTATTTTCAGGTCTGTGCCAGTGCTGCATGTACAATTGTTGCTCGACTGTGGTGCTACAGTCGGCAGACAGTGCGAACTGTCCAAATTGATTTCAGGGTTTGTAGGCCTGGGAAGACTGAGGAATGGGTCCCCAAGGTTGGGAAATGGGAAATTGTCCGGAATATTCAACGCAAACAATTTTGTATTGTGAGCGAAAGTCCTGGATTTTAAGAATTTATTGGATGTACGTACCCCGCGTATCCCCCCCCCCATGGGGTGGGGAAACAATGTCTGTCTGTCTGTTCATTACTATAGACTGGAATTGATTTGTCTAGTTTAGCAAGTCACTCTTGTGCCAGAGATTGACGGACAAACCATTGTGCCATTTCGAATTGGTGATTTCTCGCAGAACGGCTTTCCGGATTTGATCGCTACCGTGACGCCGCCGGGTGGCAGCAAAACGCCAATGATTTTTGAAAATATACCCGACGACGGCAGCTACCCGAGGTTGGTCTTGGCTAAATAATGCGGATGGATTTGTTTCCCCTCAAAAAAAAGAATAAAAAGTTTTTTATTCCCTACAATTCAAATTTTTTCTTGTATAACATTTTTTTATAACGAAAATTTGTAATTTGTAAAAATAAAATTTTAAAAAAAACCTTAAAAAAGCACAAATTGCATCATTTTTTACTTAAAAAACTATTCTAAATTTTAGGAAGTTTGAATTGACCAAGAAGCCTGAACGTATTTTACCCCCGTTGAATGACAAATTGTCCGGGCTTACAATGTCTGCGTTTTTTGACTTGAAGGAAGACGGAAATTTGGACATGATGGTAAATATATTATTATTATTATACATCATCCTTAATTTGTAAAAAGGTCTTTCTTAGTTGGCTCATTTTGTATCATAATTAATTTTAAAAATTTTCTTACCAGGTTGAATACCTTGACGAAGTGAAGGGGTCCAGCGTGAATTTCATCCGTTGTGATGACAAGGGGGACACAACCTTTCTGAAGGTGCAAGTGTTCACCAGCACCGAATGCACCGGTCCATGCTGTGAGCAGCAGTATTTGCCGTCGTCACACAGCACAAATGGCGTTCGTCAAATCAAAATTGGTCAGCCAGTGGTCAGAGTCGGTGACTTTTACCGACAACAATTGTAAGAAAAGTAAATGACAAAACGTCGCCGGACTAGTATTTTTGGATCATAGTTTTTTGGTTCTTTCTCAACCAACGTAAATTTCTTGATACTGTTCGAAAGAGCATTAGAAATTATTTTTGCGCTAAAAATTTCTTAAAATTCCCTCAAAATAATAGAATTTTGCATTGAACAGGCAGTGGAATTGTGTGGCATGGCGCATGTGTGGCCATTCAAATGGCTGACTCTGATGAGCAGTCAGCGGACGCTGAGGGCTTTCGGCATACAGAGCTGTGCCAACTACCACAGACAGCACATCGCATATTGCACAACCCATTTGTGCTGTTTGGGCTAAGCCGGTTGGTACACGCTAACCATTTAATACTTATTTTCTAAATTTCATTTTGCCATTGTTTTTAAGGACACCAAACTTTGTGGACGAAGTGCATTTTGGAGGGCCTCGTCTGCCTTCCGAGGGACGCTTCCAACATGATGTGATCAGACAAGTGGTGCCAAATTCCAGGTATAAATACACAAACATTTTCATTTTGGGGCTTTTGTGTCAAGAGGAGGAGAAGGAGAGTCATATAATTAACATAAGGCACTTTCTTTTGTGGATTTGAATCAATTGGTCTTCAAATAGTTGACCAATTGCAGGGTCGTCGTCATACCGCCGGACGAGGACGGCGCTCATTGGACCAGTCGACTGTTCGTCACCCCTTCCCAACTCATCCTTCTCTCATTGTATGCAAAATTTATAATGACCCCTTTCTTTCTTCCATTCATTCATTTGTTGGTGTATCACCAATTCTAATTTCTATCCCCCCCCCTTTTTATGGTTGTGATGGCCACCTGTTGTGGCCTGTTGTTGGTGATGATCACCTTCCTGCATTTCCGGGAGCGGCAACAGGACAAAAAGGAGCGACAAGCACAGACGCATCGCTTTCACTTTGACGCCATGTGAACGGAATGGACGACCCATCGACAATTTTGTTTTTCATTTGATCATCTCATTTCACATTTGCACTTTTTTTTATTGTCAATCATATATACATATATATATATTACATACACATGTGCAAGGGGTGTCTCACAAGGGAACCACCCAAACTGTAAGTCGGAAAATGCATCCATATAAATTTGATACAATTTTTTTCATTACGGGTGGTAGTTTAGGATTTCCGTAATTGAAACCAAGCTACGTCCAATCCCGTTGCACATGTATGATCAGATCAATCATCCAAAGGAATTGCAAAATTTTAACGCTTTTAAAGTTTCTTCATACCAATGCTTCGTACAATTTTATTGGTTTTCATTCTACATTTTATATTTATATAATAATTATCTCGATTACTGAAACGATACACTGATAAATTTCCATACATAATTTAGCTTTTAGTTCGTAAAATGCTCCGTTATGTCTGCCTTTTTCCACGGAGGTCGTTTCATTTCAGCACATTTTTGCCCAAGGATTACTACAAAATATTGGGCCTATCCAAGACGGCCAAGGAGTCGGATATCAAAAAAGCATATTACGAGGTATGCATTTTTCGACTCCATGAATGGCTTTGGTCAACATAAAAACAAAAGAATTTTAGATGGCAAAAAAATACCACCCGGACGTCAACAAAGCGAAGGGCGCCAGTGAAAAATTCCAGGAACTCTCTGAAGCGTATGAGGTAATCATTTTGGAATACAATGATAAATGGCATCGAAATCCTTAGTTTTTTTGGGAGTCGGTGGTAAAATAAACAACAAAAAAAATGCTAGGTTAATTGAAAAATGTTTGGCATTGAAGTTGAAAAAAAATCAACAAAAATGACTTGAGAAATTCAGGTTCTTGGGGACCCGAAACGACGCGCTGAATATGACCGTTTTGGGGCCGGCGGTCCGCAGCCCGGCGCGGCCTCTGGCAGCCCCGGAGGTCCACAAAGTGCCCGCGACTTTGGCTGGGAGTTCCACTCGGGCAAATCGGCGGAGCAAGTGTGAGTGATACCATTATATTATTGTATAATATAAATTATAAAAGCAAAATTTTAAGAAAATGAATACATTATATAAATATTAGCAAAAACAAAAATTTTTTTGTTGCTATATTTACAAAAGTTGGCCAAAAAGCCGAAAATTTTGGTTTTTTGGCTAAATTTTATTTTCTATACAGGTTCCGTGACATTTTCCGCGACTTCGACCCGTTCGGCAATGCCGGCGCGTTTGGCTCCGGCCGCCGTTCCTTTGGCGAAACGCAGCACGGTTTTGACGCAGCACAGGAAGTGGTGGTCAACGTCACCTTCGAGGAGGCAGCACGCGGTGTTCGCAAGGAAGTGCGCATCAACGTTGGTACTGTGTTTTGTTGTTTATCATTGTTTAACGGCAACAGCTTGTTTTCCCACTCACCCCCCCCCCAAAAAAAAACTACGATTTTTTTTGTAAACTTACAAACACCCTTTACGGATTTTTTTGTGTCACCGTTTTAAGGAAATTAATGTGCCGTCGGTCGGTGTCACAATTAGCAGAAATAAATCTCTCTTTTTTTAATATTAACCATGATATTTTTAGTGGATTCCTGTTGGAAATGCAACGGCAGCGGTGTTCAGCCAGGGTTTAAGAAGGTTTTGTTATCTCGCCAACTTTTCAATAAAACTTTTTTATGTTTGTATTCTGTTCAGGTGTCTTGTCCGTACTGCAATGGGACGGGTATGATCACACAGCACACTCAAGGCTACTTTGTACAGACAACTTGGTTCGTTTTGTCTATGTTTCTATCGTGTCCATGCCTTTGCGCTTATGTCCAAATTTCGGATTTAAATTTGGGGTTTTTATTTATTGTCATAAAGGTCAGACATTTTGCCATTGCTTTTTTACGACTTTATACTCATACCCTTTCATTTCATGCATTTATTTTTTCTTTTTAGCTCTCGTTGCGGTGGCCAAGGTGCCTACAACAAAAATCCATGCATGGAATGTGAGGGACATGGCCAAAGTGTGCAGAACAAGAACTTCCATTTGGACATTCCGGCCGGCATTGACAATGGCCAAGTGCTGCGCACCCAAGTCTCACGAGTCAGTTCGTTTTTTTCGGGGGGGGGGGGTGGAAATGTCGAACAATTTTGCAAAAATGCCGGGAAATTTTTTTCTCTTTTAATTTTCCGTTTCATACAGTCAACTGTGTATGTGGTGGTCAATGTGGCACCTTCATCTCAGCACCGGCGTGAGAAGGAGCACATTTTCACTGAAGTGGAGATTAGTTTGGCACAGGTATTCGAATTTTCATGCAAATGGTAAAGGAGGGTGGGGGAGAGAGATCATAGTCGATTTCCATTGCTCCTATCAAGAAATCAAATATGTACCCACAAAATTGGTAATTTGTACGCTTAAGACCCCATTCCCTGTTTTAAACTTTCGGAGTTACAGTTCGGGTTGTTCCCTTGCAAGTTAAGTTCTAGTGGGGGGAGCACTTGCTCGTTTTTTATGATGTGTAAACTTTCTCTCATTGTGCAGGCAACGCTTGGCGGCACAATTGACGTGCCAAGCATATCCACCAACAACGATGGCAAAACACGGGTGCACATACCGGCCGGCACGTCTTCCCATGCGCAAATGGTGCTCAAGGGCAAAGGAATTAAACGCCTGGAGCAGCCGGGCTATGGTGACCAAATACTCAACATCAAAGTGAATGTGCCGAAGTGAGTTTTTTTTTTTGCGTAAATTTGGAGTGGCTCTTGATGATGATTTGGACATATTTGATTTCCTCACTATTTTTCATTGACCCCTGGGGCTGAAAATTCGGGACCACCAGCAAAAAGATGCCCCTTCCTATCCCCTCTCCATCCTATAAAAATGGAATGTTTTGATTTGATCGTCCGTTGTCAACTGATTTTTGCGGCGCCTCATGTTCCTTAACACCACAGGCATCTAACGGCTCGTCAACGTACACTGATGCTGGAGTTTGCCAAGTTGGAAGCGGGACGGCGCGGCACCGTGGACGGGTTGGACAGTGGTGGCGGCAAAGGAGGAGGCGCAGCAGCAACTGACCAAGCGGAAGAGCCAGAAGAAATGCCAGCAGCAGGCACAAAAAAGAAGGGCACTAATGGTGGCGGCGGCGAAGACAAAGGGGGCGCTGGTTTCAAATGGTCCAAATTCTTTTGATAATTACGCCCGCGCGCAACAAATTTTCATCCATTTTTGCTCCACACAGATCACAATTTCCATCCAGTGTTTGATTGAAAATTATCGTCATCCTCCTGTTTTGTGTTTTTGTTAAATTGTTCTACAATATATACAACATTTTACTATTTTACACATATTACTACAATAAATTGTTGTCTGCCATTTTTGGCATTTTTTTAGGTTTTGTGTATAAATTTTAGTGGATTTTGGGGGCCGGCGGTGCCGACAGGCATTGCCAGCAATAAATTTTGAAATTTTCATTAAAATTTAATTTGATGCTGTTATTGTGCTTAATGATGATCCGCTGCGCTGGCACTTGCGCACTGATCGGGTGGCTATTCATTTTATATGTATGTGTATAAGAATAGTCGGAACAACAAACAGCAATAGGACGAAAATAAAATGCATTTTGTGGCACATATTTTTTTTTAAATTTTAATTATTTTTAGCTAAAATAGTTTAAATTTACTGTATTTCAAAGTGAACGGACAAAATTCGCGTCCGTGTGAAAATTTAAGTAATTTTTGATTAATTGAAATTTCAACCTATCATTTTTATTATATTGAATTGCGAGTTGATTTTTTGAAATTTTAATCGTTTTTTGGATATGTTTACTGAATTTAATTTGATTAAAATCTCCGCTTCCGCTGCCCCTAGTTTTTTCATAGAAAAACAAATTTCAAAAAATATCTTTTATAAACAACTTCAAGGCCTAATGCCAATGCCAATGAATAAAACTTTAATAATTCATTCCCCACTATGGGTACGCGCCAGTGTCAGACAAAATTGCTCATAACGCCAAATAGCGCATTTGGCGTAAATTTTTGCGCGTTAATTCAAAAGATATATTCGCATGCCCCATGCCCCCCCCCCCCTCCGACCATTAGCGGAAAGATGGAGCAAATGACTGTTGAAAGAATACACTCACTCACTCATTTGCGCTGCTCTTCACCAGCAAGGGCGTAGGCAGGGGGGGCTGCTGAGGGGGCTAAAGCCCCTCCCCCGGAACCCCAAAAAAAAAAAAAATTAATTTTTTGGCGAAAAATTTTGATTTTGACCAATTTCGAATAACGGACCAGAATTCGAACAAAAGGTCGAAAATCTAAAATTTTCGAAATTCTCAATTTTGTTAGAATCTGCACAGAATGACCCATTTTTATTGTTATAACAGTTTTTGACCAAATTTAGCATGTTTTAAAAATTTATGAACAAAATTGAGAAACTTAGATTTTCGGCTTATTGTTCGAATTCGGGTCCGGGATTCAAAATTGGTCAAAACGAGTGCCAGATTCGTGTTCAGCGACCCCGAAAACCCTTAAAAACTTACTTTCAGTGACTTTACTATTTCTGGGTTTTTTGCAAAAAGTGATTATTTTCTTTGAAATTTGGGAAAGGAGTCTGAAGGGGTAACATAGGTAAAAAAGGAAAATTTCAACAATATATTTTTAAATTTTGGTTAAACAATGCTTTTGAATTAAGGATAAAATTTTTGGGGCTCCTTGCCCGCCGTCCACCGACACGCCGACGGCGCCCACCACCACGCCGCCCGCGACAACACCGCAAGCACCATCGCCGCCCACCACCACCATCACGCCGACCCCAACCACCACAACGCCGGCCCCAACAACCACCGCCACCACCACAACCGTGGCCACCGATCTCGGCATTTTGCTGGGAATGCTGGTCGGGTGTGGTGAGGTGGTGTACGCGGCGGTGGAGGACGACCCGGTAATTAACAATAAATATGAATTAAAACTTCAAACATTTACCGACTTTTTTTTGTTTCCGCACTTTTTCCGCGCTAATAAAAAATAGGAAAGGCCGGGCCAAAAAACTGTCTTATCCACATTAAAAAAGCCAATAGGCGTATTTTGTCATTTGTTGGTTAACAAAACTCATGAAAATACAAAATTTTTTCACTTATGTTCTGGTTTTTACAAAAAGTGATTATTTTCTTTGAAATTTGTGGGAAGGAGTCTGAAGGGGTAACATAAGTAAAAAAGGAAAATTGCAACAATATATTTTTTACTTTTGATTAAACCAATGATTTTGAATTAAGAATAAATTTTTCGGGCAACCGTGCGCCACGCCGCCGTGCGACGCCACCGCCACACCCACCACGCCGCCAACCGCAACGCCGCCAACCGCAACGCCGCCACCGCCACCACCACAACCGTGGCCACCGATGGAGCCACCACCATCGTCCTCGCCAGGTACATATAATTTAAAATTTGTTGGGTTAACAAAAATCATAAAAACACAAAATTTTTTCACTATTTCTGGGTTTTTGCAAAAAAGTGATTATTTTCTTTGAAATTTGTGGGAAGGAGTCTGAAGGGGTAACATAAGTAAAAAAGGAAAATTGCAACAATATATTTTTTACTTTTGATTAAACCAATGATTTTGAATTAAGAATAAATTTTTCGGGCAACCGTGCGCCACGCCGCCGTGCGACGCCACCGCCACACCCAGCACAACCACGACGGCTCCGCCCACGACGGCGCCGCCCACCACACCACCACACCCACCACACCACACCCACCAGCACTCCAACGACGCCACCGCCACACCCACCACGCCGCCAACCGCAACGCCGCCAACCGCCCCCACCCCCGCCCCCAATGAGCAAGGGTGGACATGGACACCATGGGAGATCGCGGGAGGGGTGGGGTTGGGGGCGGTGGTCGCCGCCATCATTGGTGGTGGTAAGAAAATTTGCTATTTGGGTTAAATATTTTGTTGTGGTAAAATTTAACATTTCAGTCCTGACGCCGCCACCGCCACCACCACAACCGTGGCCACCGATGGAGCCACCACCATGTGGTGGTGCTGCTGCCGGGCGCGGGCGGAGCCCGACGACGTGGAAGCGGAGCCCATTTCGGTACCCACAATTTTACAAAAATTTAATTTATACAAAAAATGCAAAAAAAAAAATTTTGTTCGTATTCATGAACCCCATGGAATATGTTTTTGGCTTTTTTAAACTGAATTTTTTCTCAAAAAAGAGGGGCGCGGGGGACCTTCAAAACTATTACCAAAGTTGGTTCATTCCTTTATCCCTCCCGGCCCATTCAAATGGCTTTTTAAATCTAATTTTTTTTACCAAGGATCCGTTTCCATCATCATCCATTCCTCCAACTTCAACTGAACAACAACCATTGCCAGCACCTCCTGTGCCTCCCAATCTTCCGCGTGACCCACGGTTGGACCACACTCATTTAAAAATTTTGCCGTAAATTTGGGGTACCATTTTTTTTTGGCTTTTAGACTGCTCAAAAATGGCAATGCCACCGCTGCCGCCCCCGTCGTTGTTGTCGACAAGCCAAACCAACAACAAGTTCGATGTGCCACAATTCCTGTCGATGCTCGCCCCAATTCTGTCCTATCGCCGCCTTGCGACCCACGTCTGAAGCGCATCAGTGCTGAAGCAGTGCCTGTTTCGTCGCCCTCCGTCCTTCCGCCACTACCAAAGTTCAAGCCAACGGTGCCCGTGTTGAATGTCAGGCCGGTGTCCTCTGCCGCTGCCGTTGTTGTACCACCACCACCGCCAAATGCGTCCGTTTTCAAGCAAGTTGTTGTGCCATCTGCTGCTTCTGTTGCGACGACGGCGCCGGCACCACCAAATTTGGGCTTCAAACGCGCATATGGCCTTGTCGGAATGGCATCTTCCGGCATTGATATACCACCACCACCACTTCCGCCAGAACTTGCACCGCCGGAGCAGAAAAAGATGATGTTGCAGGTAATTCAGGAACTGTTACAAAAATATTTAATATTTTTTGATAATTTTCTTGTATCTCTTTACCAGCCTGATGACACTGGTACGACGGACCAAGAAAATGTTCAACAACAACAATCAGTTGAACCGTCGATGCCATGTGGATGTGACCCGCGGCCGTCGACCTCTTCAGCGCCGCCGCCACCACAAACAACTTTAGAGGAGTCTTTTTGGGCGAAAGTAAGTTAGCGAGGATATCTTAGAAAATTTTTTATGACAAAACTTCAAGAAAAAACATTTGTTTGAAAGATTTGAAAAAACTTAGCAATAGATCAAAAATTTTGAAAAAATAGCTGAAAAATTTATTAAATTTTTTTAAAAAAATTTCGGTGGGGGGACCGCAGTGGGAAATGAGGTACATCCATATGTAATTGCCCAATTTATTTGGTCCGGGTCGTGCATTTAAAAAGGGGGGGGGGGGGTTGGTTGCAGTGCCGCATGTTCCTTAACACAGGCACCTAACGGCTCGTCAACGTACACTGATGCTGGACTGACGAAGCGGAAGAATCGGAAGAAATGCCAGCAGCAGGCACAAAAAAGAAGGGCACTAATGGTGGCGGCGGCGAAGACAAAGGGGGCGCTGGTTTCAAATGGTCCAAATTCTTTTGATAATTACGCCCGCGCGCAACAAATTTTCATCCATTTTTGCTCCACACAGATCACAATTTCCATCCAGTGTTTGATTGAAAATTATCGTCATCCTCCTGTTTTGTGTTTTTGTTAAATTGTTCTACAATATATACAACATTTACTATTTTACACATATTACAATAAATTGTTGTCGGCCATTTGTGCAAAATGTTTGAATTTCTTAGGGATTAACCGGTTTTAGTTCCGGTTTACGATCTTTTTCGACTTAGAAATTCCGGTCCAAAATTTTACGAGCCTCGGAATTCTATCCCTGGATACATAACAATTCAAAAATTGCGCGCCAAATCCAAGGAAATTTTTTGGTTTGGTGTCCCCGTTGCTGCCGCGCGCCGTTATGTCACTTCTTTTTTTCCATACATACCCTCCCCACCGTCCGACAAAACAACAACAACCAACAGTGCCGGCAACCGCGCGCTGTTTTGTCGAGTGTTTGCCGTGTTGAATGGGGCGCGACCGTTCCGCCAATGTGCCCCTGCGGGCGAATAGCGTTTGTTGGACCGTTTCCTCCCCCCCCCCCCCCCCGAGGGGTGGAGGAGGGGGAAGCGCGTTGAGGGACAATTTTATGCGACACCGGCGCAAAAACTTGTCGCCGGAACCAACCGGCGGCAAATGCTGCAGATTTATACCTGCTTTGCGCGCAAATAGTGAAAAAAAGCCCATAAATTTTGCCAAAATTGTAAATTAATGTGATTATGCCAAAGTGCCAATGTTTGGCTAAAATTTAAAAAAATGGCAATTAAAATTTTAAAAAATTGGCGAAAAAATGGGTTCTTTAAAAAAAAGGAACACAGCCCGCCGGGTAGAAGGGTTAGCAATTGGAACAGATTTGAAACAGCGCATTTTTTAGAAATAGCGCGAAAATCGGGATGGAAACGCCCGAAAGCCGAGTTAATTCCTCATCCAATCCCGAGGCTCATCAATCAACCCTTGGCTTAACATTCCATGGCATGCAGCCGAACGAACATCAATCAGTCCCTCCTGCTGTAGTGCTTATATAAATCGCGCTAGAACACCGCAGTTCAGCAGCAGCACAAATATATACTCCATGATCACCATCAACCACACAACCCATTCCATGCTTTGTGATCATCGACGGTCCGTCGTCCTTGAATGATGTGAATGCTGATTGATTTTAATCATTTTCATGAATTTCAATTTCACTTTTATATGCTGTATTTACAAACATACCATGTTTGTTTGCCCTCGGCGCAGAACAGCGTTTTGAACAGCCACAACACAGCCCAGAGAGAGGCCGGAAAATCTGTTTGTCCCTTTGTTTGGTATTGGGCGGTGTAAATGGTAAAAAATGTTGTGTTCACAAACTTTCCCCTTTTTGAACGGGTTAAGGTACGTACATAATATGTATGAATCAGCATTTTACAAAAATTATTTGTTGCTTTCATTGTTTTTATTTAATTTTATTTTCATTGTTTTAAAATTGGCATGTGTTCATATTAGGGAGGAGGTGCGAAGCCGGCACAAAAAGGACGCGAAACGCGGGCGTGTCCCACCCCTCCCTGGTTTTTGTACTCGGTTAAGTTTAGCACTGCAGCTTGAAAACTGAAAATTGCGACCTCAGAATTTTTTTCTTTCAATTAATATTTTAATTGCTTTTAAAGTTATTCAATTATCATTCATTAGTTTTAACATTTGAATGATCATTCAAATTAGTTTTAAAATTGTTCAATTGCTAAATTTATTCAAATTGCTTTTAAAATTGTTCAATTACCATTCATATAAAATTTTAATTGCTCACTCAAAACAATGTAAATTAAGTCAAATCTGTTAGGTGTCAGCAGTCCAAACATCAAAACCACGAGCCGATCATTCAAAAATTCAGCAGCATTAGATCAGCTCAACAGATAAAACGAACGATTCGATTTTTTGCAAACGGAAAAAATCGTGAGAAAAAGCCGACCAAAAGTTGGCCGGAAGTTATCGGAGAATAGCAGAATAGGGCGATGGTTGGAGGATATATGTTGGTGTTTTATCTGCATAATCTGTGCTGGACGAATTGTCACCCCAAGGGCAGGCAAACAAAAAATTTCAATTAATTCTTTTGCCTTTTAAAAATTTGTTTTCAATTGTCTGAAAAAGTGCCATTACATTACACAAAAACCGGGATTCGATTTGCCATATTTTTTTGATGCCATTCGCCGCCGTTTTTAATTTATAAAATTTAAAAAAAAAATTATTTTCAATTTATAAATTGTAAATTTCAACAAAACAAATTCCTTTTTTCCACATAATTATGTGCTCAGAGGACAACTTTTGTTCACCACTGTCTGCTAAAAAAAGTGCGCACAACGGCGGCCACAGTGACGGAAATGGACTCCCATTTCTTCATGAGGCGGCCCGTGGAACCCTCTAATCTTAAAATTCGGGGGGGGGGGGGAGACGATGGAAGTTGGGTCCTTCTCCTCCCTTCTCTCCCTCATCTTCTTTTTTTTTGTCCGGACCAATGCCAAACTAATTGCAGGGCCATTGTGAGGTTTTGAAAAATAAAAAAAAAACTTTAACTGACTGCGAATACCGAATTTACGAATATTCAAATCATCCCAAACATTTGCCCGGTGAATTGTTTCGACCCGAGATAAATGTAGAAATCTAATTTACCAGATTTTGACACCGTTTTTGTTTTCTGGATATCTAAATTCCCGGTTTCCGCTTCCCATTCCTGATTCTCGCATTTTCGCTGACCTCGAGCAGCACCATACAAATTTCTTTTTTTTAATAATTTACCAGGCAGCAGAGGAGTGAGTGATTAGCAGTTGCAAATTTCTTTCTCACAAACAATCAAATTATGTTTTGTTTTTTTTTGAACCGTAAATTCTTTGTGCCTTTCTTTCTTTCTTTGCTTTTGTATTGGTTTGTCCCCCTCCAACAATTTTCCCACGTCCCCTCGGGGCTGGGGTCAGTCGTCGTCGTCGGCCGGCCATTCATTCATCCATTCATTGTCCGAACAATGTTATGACCTGAGAAGCTCAAAAAACCAAGTTTTTTTGAACATTTTTAGTCATAACTTTCTTGATACTTAACGAAACTTTTTGGAATTTTGTAGGCTAATAGAAAACACTGGGGGGGGGGGCAATAAAGCGCATCCGTTCGCCACCACCACCACCAGCAGCAGCAGGGCGGAAACCGAGCAGAAACTAATGACACACACAATAAAAATAGGCCTCTAAAAATTAATTTTTCTCAGTTTTTTTTTGCTGGCTAAGCAAAAATTTTTGACAAAAATTTTATTCTAATTTTCTAATAACCCTGGCTTAAAAATTAAGCTCCCGTTGATAAACTGTTTAATTTTTTTGAATTGCTTATTTTTTCTTTTGCAATTTTTGAAGGGCATTTTAAAGGTGGTTTGGTTTAAATCCAATTTTTTTTTATTAATTTTTTTAAATTTTTATATTATTTTGGCTCAAAATTTTCTTACATTTCGCCCGCTCATCCGTTCTCCCCATTTCCCACCACATTCCCATTCTCAGTAATAAACCCAGCCCATCAGCAACAGCAGCAGAAGGGCGAACGAACACAAAATACAGCAAGCACATTGAATTCAAAGTCTCCTCCCCCTATCAATTACCGTATATTTTTTATTTATTTATCCTATTCATTCGCTCACATTTTTTCCTTTAAAATTTTTTTATTTTTGCAACTTTTTTACAGAAAAAACGATTGATTGAAAATTTAAAAATGCAATTTTAAATTTTTCACAATTTTAAATCTGAACAATGTTCAGTGCATTTAGATTTTACACTGAAAACTCAATGTATCACATGCTTAAAATAAATTGAAATTTAATAAAAAACCGAAAATAGGCGGTTGATTTAGCCGAAAATTACGGTTTCAACCAATTTTAAAATGGTAGTCCTCATTTTCATTCCGAAAATTCGTCAAAAAATTTTTTTCTCGGATAATCAGCTTTGAAATGCGTTGTCGTCCTTTTATGTGTGTCGTTAATCCAATCCCCGTTTGCCCATCCATTTTCCACCAGTCGCTCTTTTTGAGCGGATTTTATGACAAAACCATGCGCACATACATTTTTCGGTGAAAAAAACAGTAAATTTTTTTTGCAAACATTTGAATGTTTGAATGAATTTTCGTTTTTTTTCTTCAAAATTAAGCAGTTCATTTTTATGTTTTTCATAGAATTTTATTAGCCATTTATTTGAAAATTAAATTCACAAGTTTTACAATTTTTGAAAAAAAATTTTTGAATTTTCTGCTCTTCCTTAGAAGGATGAAATTAGTTTCCTCGAGGGTAATTGTCGCCCGTCTCCGTTGGTTGCGCGATTTCGCCCATTAAATTTGATGACAATTGAAAAGCTGGGAAATCCAAATGCAAAACTGTGCGAGATAACATTTTATTGTATGTATGTACAATTAGCAGACAATAAAATTTTACAAAATTTTTAGCCAAAAATATTAATTTTTATAATAAATTTTTTTTAATTATTTGCAGCAATTGACATTTATATTTTTTGTAACTAATTTATTGATATTAAACAAGTACCTATTTTCCTATTCAAAACATTTTAGGGTAAAATTTTTGGCAATTTTCGCTTTTTAAAATAATTTTTTTTTTTGCGGTAATTCATTTCCTCTCGCGCACTTCTTTTATCTCTCCAAACCCCGCTGAAAAGAAAAGAAAAATAATGTGTGCCCCTCTCAAATTATGATTCCTCCGGTCGCCCCGGCCAATTAATTTTGTCCCCCAAGACTTTCCTCCCCTGCCCCCTCAGGGGCTGTAGACGACAATAATACAAAAAAGCGATCGCCGCTGAACCCTAACATAAGGGGACGAAAAAATAGGGGGAGGGGAACCATTCATTCTTTTGTATTTGTGAGGCATTCGCCAACCCTTGAAGAGGAGCGGAAGGCCTTCTCTTCTTCTTCACCCGTCAAAGGCCTTCCTTCTTCCAACAAAAAGTCACTACTCTCACTTTGAACAAAATTGTCATATTTTGAATAAATGAAAGTGTGTGTGTGTGTGTGTGTGCCGTGCCCGTTTGAGAACCGGTGCCGAAAATGGCCTCCAAATAAGAGGGGTAACAAAGGTCATTCCATTATCCATCCAAACACATTTAAGAATTTCCGGCAAATGGAAGCAATTATTGTTGTCAATTCCATCATTCCATCATCATATTTTCAAGACTTGGAACACTCACTTATTTTTATTGTTTTTGAGAATTGTCCGATATGTTCATTAACATTCCTTCGCTTTGTGCCGGATTTCTTCTGTCAAAAGCGTCGGGCTGGCGCCAACAAATGTGGCGCCTCCAGCAGGACAAATTGAGTGTGTATGCGCGGCATTTGATTTAGTAGTTTTTTAATTGAGTGAGTGTGAGACACGTGTTCCTCCTCAATCACCTCTTCCATCGCCCACCCCCCCCCCATATTAAAACTCATTAAAATTTAATTTGATGCTGTTATTGTGCTTAATGATGATCCGCTGCGCTGGCACTTGCGCACTGATCGGCGGCAATTCATATTTATATGTATGTGTATATAAGAAGAATAGCCGGAACAACAAACAGCAATAGGACGAAAATCAATTGCGTTTTTTGGCACAATAAAAAACGTTTTAATTTTTAATTATATTTTAGCTAAGATAGCTTAAATTTACTGTGTTTCAAATTGAACACACAAAATCGCGTCCTAATTTTTTTGATTAGGCCCGTTTTTATTTTTTGAATTGCGCGCGGATTTTTGGAATTAAATAATTAACACAGTTTAGTCGTTTAATGGATATACTGTATTTAACTTGTTTTAAATCGACCGCACCCGCTGTCCTTTGTTTTTTTTGCATTAGAAAAACTTTTAAAATTTTTAACACTCAATTGAAGGGCCAATGCCAATGCCAATAAATAAAACTTTAATAATTCATTACAATTTTTATTTTCTCCCGAATTTTATTTTGGCCCAACTCCTCCCCCTCCTCTGTTCCCCCATCGGGCCGATACCGTTTCCTGTCCGGTTCCCATGCCCCATGCCCCCCCCGCCCCCCTCCTCCGTCCATTAGCGGAAAGAGGGAGCAAATGATAAGTTTTGAATTTTTTTTTTTTGAAATTTCTGCGGCGAGATTTCGGCCGGCGAGATTTCGGCGGCGATATTTTGTCTCGGCGAGATTTCGGCCGGCGAGATTCAGGCCGGCGAGATTCCGGCGGCGAGATTTTGGCGGCGAGATTTCGGCGGCGAGATTTTGGGGTGCACCCATAAATTACGTATTTTTTGGAACGGAAATTGTTGAGGATTATTCCACATACCGTAATTATAAAATATAAGCCCTGGTGTTTCTATTTTTCAACCCACAAAATGGGGTTTATATTTTAGGCAACATAGTATTAAAGATACCCAAAAAATATTGGGACAACCCGACATTGGATAGACAAATTGCAGCATTTTTCTCTTCTTCGCCATCAAAAATTCTAAGGAAAGGTTCGCCGATGGTAAAATCCGCCAAAATTTTTGAACAAAATTTTGCAGGGACTGAATTTTCCGGCGCGCTTTTGTTGGGGCTTGCACGTCCCCACTCATCATTCATTCCCTTCCGCCGGTGTAGCGGCGGCGGAGGATGGAAGAAGATGATGGGTCTCGGCAAGCGGGGCAATCTTGTCTACGTAAGGACGGGACACCACGACCAGCCCCAGGACGACGTCCTTAAGAAGATGATGAGGATGGAAGTGGAAGATGATGAGGTTGATGATGATGATGATGGAGAGCAATTATGACGGACGACGAGCGGCGGAAGGGCGCCGCACCGCACTCCATGAAAACAACCGACCCACCGACCGACCGTAGGTGATGATGATGATGATGATCAGCAGCGGAAGACACCAGCAGCGGGGTGAAAAGTGCGTTCATTCATCGTCAACTATGTACATCATCATCATCGCCATGGATCAGCAGCATCATGCTTGGATGGAGTAGCAGCATTTTTTTTCTTTTTTTGAATTTCCTCATAATTATGGGTTCCTTCCTTTAAATTGATCCTTCCGGAAAGGGGTTGATCCGCAAAAAAAACAGCGCTTATCCCGAAGATGATATTCTGTTGATCAGTGCTGCTGATCAGTTTGATCAGTCTTAATTAGCTGCCATGATGAATGCAGGAAATGCCAAAAACGGGGATTCGTCGGGGATGGCAGCTTAGTCGATGATCAATTGTCATGGCGATGTGGTGATTAGTTGTGGCAGTGATTTTTTTTTTCACCCAATGCGTAATGGTGATCAGAAAAGCTTTCAAGTGCTGCTTGCTCTACAGTTAAAACCAGTTTTCTCATTCTCTGCCCCTCTCTCTTTCTCTGTTCTATGTCAGTCAAAGACTCTCTCATCAGTGTGCACCTTTCTCTGTCACTTCCTTTGCGCTTGCCCTCTGCCCCCGGTCGGCCCTTCCCCCGCCCCGCCTCTCTCTCTCTCTCTCGTCTCTCCCCCTCCCTTCCTCTCTCTCTATCTCTCTCGCCCCTTTCTCTCCTCTCCTCTCTCTCCACTATCTCTCTTAACTGTCGGTCTCTCCTCCCATTTTCATTCAACAATAAATGGCCCCCGGGTCCCACCCATTCTTCCATTGGCTGCGCTCATTGGCAGAATAAAAACTGTTTAATTCTTCTTATTATTAGTAGGCACCTATCAAAGTATCATAGTTATTATTTTTCAAAATTCAAAATTAAATTATTAAAAAATTTATTCGTGAAAAAGTATCAAAAAAAATATATATTTCTAAATTTTTCCATAGAATGTTTCCCCATTTCTTGCCAAAAAATATGGCACCTTCGGTGCCCAACAATCGGGCACATCATCAGCACCACCAAATGCCAACAACAGCAGGTGGACAAATGCTCCCCTTAGCCATCAACATCCCCTCAGGGCAAATAGCACTTCAGGTAGGGTGATTTTATAGTATTTTTATTTGTTAAAATATTTTATTATTTTTATAAATCCATTAAAATATTTTTTTAAATTCCGTATTAAAATATTTTATATAAATCGAAATTAAAATATTTTATAAAATATATCCACGTGCCACATTTTGTTTCATTAAAGCATTTGCCGTTCCAATCGCACCATGGCACCGCCGGGGATGGCATTACAGCGGCATTGGCACTGGCGGCAACGGCGAGTCGTACGGCGGCACTTTTGAATGCACTGTTTGCCGTAGGCAGTGCACATACAACCCAACCATCATCACTGCAGCAATTAGAACTTTTGATGGAAGGTGCCAAAAAACGGGGTAAAAAATAAATTCTTTTTTTTTTTGGGCATTTTCGCGACATGCCGACCCAATCACTCCCACTCCCCCCCCCCCTTTCTATATCGGTGGGAAAAACAGTAACTTTCTGACTCCGATTCGAATTTTTTACATTATCAAGATTCAATTAGTTTGGCTGATGCCTCGAGAGTCGAAATTTTCCATCACTCGAGAACCAGGATCGACCTCGAGAATCGAGATCGAGACCCCTATAAAAAACCCGAGAAATTTCTCTACTCGAGAACCGAGAATCTCGAGCATCCCTTTCCATTTCCCATTCAATTTTTGGCATTTCCTTGATCCAATTACATTCACCCAGATCACTTTAACAAAAATTTGCGTGTTTAGCTTCTGATCAGAACGCCGCTCCCGTGCTAATCCCGTTGAGCAGTGACCAACAACAGCAGCAAATGTCCAGTCGGATCAGCAACTTGTTGACGACAGGCATTGGTGCCTGTGACACAAAATTTTGCGAAAAAACGGATGCCAATTTTCAAGAAATTTCTCATGCTCACAATCAACAGCAGCGAGGCGTTTCCACAGCCAACAGTGCCTTTCTTGTGGAGCAGCTTCTTCCCAAATCGGTGCCCAATTCAATGGCATCGCCAACTTCGTCACCCTCATCAACATCGTCTCCATGTCGACAAAGCGGGCCATTACCGGTAGGCGCGGGGTTCCATCAAAGTGGACAATTCGGCGACTGGGTTTCCCGGACATTTTTAACCATAAGTTTTTTGAATCACAACGAAATTTTTCGAAATTAGATAGGCTATTAGAGAACACATAGACTATCGAATTAAATAAATTAGTTCAATTTGGACAAACTACCAAAGGAGTTATACTCTGTCGCCCATTTGCCCCTTTTTCGTCAATCAATCGCATCTAGAAAGACGGCAATTCAATTAAACAAAATTTTGCTGGATTATTTGGGGAGCAATTTTTGGTTCAATTCCACAGTTTCCCACTTCTGCCGGCATTGTTGCGGCCGCAATTGCTTCCGCTGCCACCACCACAGGGGCCACTGGCGCCAGCACATCAATGCCAAGACCAGGATTAAGCAGCGCCGTCGACGGCGGCGGCATTTCTGCGCTTAGTTTGCCTCGAGCGATTGCGCCATCGATCAAAGTGGGCACGGCCGCATCAGCCGGCGCCAGCCCATCATCATTGGCTTTGGAGTACGTGAACGGCGGCTACGGCATGAAGAATCCATTGCTGAACGCGCACAACGCGCCGCCCGACGTGGACCCGACGCCGGCGCCCACCTCAGCGCCCGGCGCGCTAAGCTGTCGCACTTGTGGAAAGGTGCGGGTCCAGACATGGGATCCATGTAGGAGAGAAAACCCTAACTTCATTCAGGGGTTCCCGAAAGTTTTAAGCGGCAAAGAATTCCAAAAATTTCCGAAAAAACAACCCTTTAAAATTAAAAAGCAAGTGAAAATTTCATTTTAGAAATTCCATTTGCAACGGCTGCTGAATCGGCACGCCAAATGCCATTCAGACTTGAAGCGCTATCTGTGCACCTTTTGCGGCAAAGGCTTCAACGACACATTTGACTTGAAAAGGCATACGCGAACCCACACGGGTATTGGCGAAAAATTTAAAAAAAAAACGGCATTTTTGTTTGTTTGTCCCCTCAGGGGTTCGTCCCTACAAATGCGATCTTTGCGAAAAATCGTTTACGCAACGGTGCTCATTGGAGTCGCACATGCGCAAAGTGCACGGACGAGCCCATTCATACGGTTACAAAGAGCGCAGAAGCAAAGTCCCGGGATAAAAATTTCTTTAAACTTAAAAAAAAAATTTTTTTTTGAATTTTTTAGGTTTTTGTTTGCGAAGAGTGCGGTTTTACGGCGCCCGCCTATGACGAATACGCGTTGCACATCCAACGCGCGCATCCGTTGAGCGCGGCACTGATGAAACTGCGGAACGCGGCGGCAGCAGCGGCCGCGGCGGCTTCAGCTGGCGGAAATTCAAAGACGTGCCGCGGCAAATCCAGCGAGAGAAAATGAGCTGATTATATTCATCATTTTTTTGTAGAAAATTATGTGAATTCAATTAATTTGCTATAAATGTTTTTAAAAGAATATCTATTCCGATAATTAAGCTGCTCTCACTAAGAAATCTTTGATTTTTGAACTAATCCAGTAGCAAATAATCAAAAAAATTTTAATATAAAAATGAATATTTTAACATTTAAAAGAGAGGAATATTTTTCATTTAATTTTCAAAAAATAATTAAAAATTTAAGTTTGAAAAATATTTTGTTTAAACAAAAATTTAAAAAGAAAGGAATATTTTTTATTTAATTTTCGATTTTTTTATTATTTTTTAATTTTGTTTATTTTGCTTAATTAATGCATTAAATATATCGATGTCTATGATTTTAGTATTCTCAGATTTTGTGGTTCTTGCGGAGTAATAGTCAAAAAATTGTACTACATAATCTATTGTATTCTCAAATATTTTTAAATTTAAAAAAAATAAAATAAAAATGAAGGCGACAATGAATTGAGTGTTTGTGTTTATTTTTGCTTTGTTTTCTTGAGTTTTTCATCACTCATATTCTTCTTCTCTCGTCCTGAACTTGTTGGCCAACCATGCAACTTTGTTCACTACTTCTTCCTGAAAAAACATTTTAAAATAAAAAAATTGTTTTTTTAATTGTTTTTTTTTGCCTGTGCGAGGTTGAAGCACATGGCCAGCAAAGCCATTCCGGCCAACAAATAAATGCTAAAAAATCAATTAATATATATATATATTTTTTTAGAGATCGGAGAAATTTTGGCTGCGTTTTCCTTACATTACCGTATTTCCTATTATACAGCCCCCCCCCCCTCTGAAATAGTGTCCCCCCTGAAATAAAGCCCCTTTTTGAGGGGTGGTTGAAAAATAAAGGCCTCAGGGGCTCTATTTCAGGAAATACAGTACTTAAGAAACGGTGGAACAGTTTTTTGTTCCAGTAATTCGTTAAAAGTCCATTGCCAAGCCCCTTCAATCCGAGTTTTTTTTTCTTTCAAAATTCCAGTCGTCGTCTATATTTGGCACGACCTTGTGATGACCAGCTTCTCCTGCGCTTCCTTGTCACTGCCAACCGCTTCGCCAGGAAATTTGTCGCCAAAGCCTTAAAAACAAATATATAATTAAAAAATAATAAAATATTAAAAAATATAATAATTTTACCAATTGTTGTCAATGATATGTAACAAAAATAAAAACTGTCCAGAAAGGTCCATCTGAAGAATTTTATAAAGTTATTATTGAATTATATATATTATTTATTTTAAAAATTTAATTAAATATATTTAATTAATAAAAATTATGTTTGTTTCAACTCACTCCTCCCACAGACAGAAGAGAATGGCGCCAGTCACCAGATAGGCAAGCATTGTCAGCAAAACCAACGAGAGGGGCACCTTTTGTTGAAACTTTCAATAATTAATGATTTTTTTCAATACATATAAATTAGAGTTTAATTAGTTTATAGCTTTGTCCTTTTTGGGCTATTAAAGCGGTTAAATATGTATTAATTAATATACATCACTAAAACTAAGAGTTTGAAATGTTGCCAAAAATTTTCTCATAATCCACGTCATAAATGATCACCGATATCCGCTGAAGTTGGGCTTCGACGCTTTCCTTGACTTCAAGTTGGACCAAATGGGCTCTGGCTGCTAATAGCTAAGAATTGAACAATAAAAAATATTATTAATTTTCAATTTTATCACCTCATTAACATCGGCTGCTGCGCCAGTGACAAAACCGCCATTGACCGGCAGTGTATTGGCACCACTGGGGCCAATTGACTCCAACGAGCATTCGTCCTGTTGCTGGAAGCGCAATGTGCTCAAATCTGTTGTTAAAAAAGCGCAGATATTTATAAATTTTGAATAATTAAAATATATTTTCTCTCTTTTTAAATAAGATATCTTTAATTCATTTTTAAGTTAAATTTCTGATCAGAATAATTAATGAAATATATTTGGCTACAACTATTTATTTATTTTTATTTATCGAATGCCATTTTATTAACTTTTTTATTATTCCAATTTTAAGCTATATAATTTAAATTTAAAGGGAACAAAAATATTTAGAACTGGAGCAATTAATTATCAATGTCACTTTTCCTTACATGGATGATTTGAACGGGTCAGCTTGGCAACCAAAGAATTAGCACGTCGAATTTTTGCCGCTTGACGACGCTTGTGCCACAAAATGATGTTGTATTTAAGACGAATTGAGCGAGCATATAGAAACCTAATTAAATATGGAAAAAAAAAATTTTTTATTCCATTTTTAAAAATTTATATTTTTTAATTTTCACCTAAAAATTTTTGCCATCACATCGCCAATGTTTGTGAGGAACAGCAGCATCAATGGGATGCCAATGATTGCAAACAGAATGGTCAGTGTTTTGCCGAAATAAGTTTTTGCAGATGTATTGCCATATCCAATTGTTGTGATGATCTTTATAAAAAATTTTTTTATTACTATTTTTAATAATGTAATTGAATATAAATGATGATGTCACCTAAATATGCCAACTTTACGTCATTACGATCAGGTTAATTAATTAATTGGCCCAAAAAACGTTTCACTCATTAATAATGTGTCGGAATCCCGATTTCCGACCTTTTTGGATTCGAAATTAGATTCCGAAATTTTTTGAACTGTCGGAATTCCGATTACTAAAATTTTTCAGCCGTTGGAATTTCGGTTTTTGAGATTTTGAGTGCCTCGGCACACTTCCCTGGTGGGTATCAATTTTTAGGAGAATTCTTGAAGTTAATTAGGGTTTGACCTACGCATTAAGAAATAAATTGATTGACTTCACAACTTTCGCTTTAATGTTATAATTCCATCTTAAGACTCAAAAAATTTCACTGGCATACTTCATATTTAATAATTAATTATATTTTTATTTTCTACCGATAGAGAATAGAGAAATGAGCCAGTGAATGTCCATTGAGCTGCACGGCCAAACTCTTTGCCGTCATAGCCTCGATGGATGGCCCAAAGGCACCTCCGTTTGAAAAATTTTGTCTGAATTTTTTTAAATTTATAAATTGTTGGCATTTTTGTTTTTATTTTACCTGCTCGTACACTATCCGTTCCCATTCCGTCTTGTCTAATTTGTTCACACGAAATGTCGCATTCCATGCCACGTCAACAGCATTCCTGTTTATGAATTTGAATTAATTGATTGTTAATTCAACAAATTGTAAAAGCACCTCCGAGCTCCAGTAATCTCACTTTGGATGTAACGCTGAAAACAGTATGAAATGGTATTTTAAATATTAAATTTTATTTTTTAAATTATTAAGTGGATTAATTCTCCACCTCATGTGGGCCTTCAACGGCACGGAAAACAACGGCACCTAACATGGCATATCCTATCACCTAAAAACAATAAAAATTGTTAACCCCATTAGATAGAGGATAGTCAAAAAAGACGAACCAATGCACAAAGTCCAACATGTGAGAAGAAAAAGGCGATAATCCTTTTCACCAAATTCACCACATGTGTGACCTTTGGAAGAGTTAGTTTGTTAATATACAAATTATTTTGTTAATTAATTAAATTTTCAAGAATTTTTGAAATTATTTTTTATTCCAAAAACTTTTGATCGTCGATGATTTCTTCGGGACATTGTGGAGGGTGCCTTAGTGAGCGCTATTACACGCTTATCAGCAGCCTTAAAAACCTTTCTGTCGATTGAATGCACATTGACAGAAAAATTGAATGCTTTAAGAATACAGTACTAAAAAATGAAAATTTTTGACCGGGATACGGTATTTGTGAAATTTAAGCACAATAAAAATGAATTGAATTAATAAATTTTGTTCATCGGCTGATGGTCATTCAATATGTGTGAGTATTTGTGGAGAAAGTGTAGGCAAAAATCCATAAATTGGGGGCCTTTCTTTTTTGGCATCCAATTGCATGTCGGTCGGTTGTCCGTCTCTTTGCCGGCGGCATGCCTTTCTTCCCCCCGATTTTGTGCCCTCGGGGGAATTTACGCCACCAATATATATCCAAAGGCACCAACTGCACAGCTGGCACGAAGCGCCAATTGAAAGACGAATTGTTGGCCAATGCTTTTAAGTTTTTTTTTGCATTTGGCAAAATGCGTCATCGGATTTCCCCTTAAATTATGAAGAGGATTTTCGTCAAAAATGGATGTTTTGTTTTAGCAATGACTGACGAATGAATTTCAAAAAATGTAGAATTTAATGATCCTATATTTAAATACAATTGGGACATTTACGATATGTACCCATTGTATTAAATGTTGAAGCAATCAAAAAAACAGCAATATCTTTTGGGTCGGTATTTTGTTGGAAATTTAAAAAACTATCACTTTTTTAATGATAATAAAAAACCCCAAAGCCAAAAAACAATTCATTCGTATTTTTATAATGTAAAATTTTTTTTGACACAAATTTTATCACAAAATATTTACAACAAATCGAAAATTAGCACTAAAATAATTCAGGTATAAAAATTAATTTAATTATTTTTAATATTAATATTAATTTTAAAAAATTATTACACTAATAAATCCAAAAAAAATAAAAATTAGCTTTATTTTTGCAATTTTTGAAAGAGAAGAAGCGAAATTTTTTCGCCAATGATTAGAGAAAGGGAGAGGAAGAAGAGACTTTTTCAAAGGCGGAGACCGCAGACGATAAAAGATAATGAGAGTGAATTGATCGATCGAAAATGTGAGGGATCGATCACCAGGCAAATAAATATATCTTCGGGATGTGGAAATTTTCCATTTGCTCTTGAATGATCCAGTCGAGACTGGTTCCAATCCCTTCATCAGTTTATTTTAATGGGTAACTACAAGTCAAGGCCTCAACTGTCATGCGCAGGTAAAGCCACCAAAATAAAAAATGAAATTTTTAAATGAGTTTTTTTAATGAGTTAATTAATTTAATGGTTTTTAAAACTTTCTAAATCCAATCAGATGAGCTGAAGAAACGGATTAGTGAGGGATATGCCATTGTGCGGTCAAAATTAAATGATGACATCAAACCGAAATTTGATGCTCGCTCTGCTCTTCACATCAATTGCTTGTACGCTTCAATTTTTAAAATATTTTAAAGAATTTTAGAGGCGTAATTCAATGGCAAATTCAAAAAATTTTATAAATTTTTAGTCAGGGTACCCTCGAGGGATTTCGTTCCGAATTGGATCAATTGGACAAGAATTGTGATGACAAAATGAGCAACGGCGGTCGTGAGCTTTCACTTCTCCATTTGATCTGCATTGGCATTTGTGAACAGGTCATTAGTGAATTTTCTAATTTTTTTTTGGCACAAAAATAATGTCAAATCAAAAAATTTTACCGCTTTAGCAATCCGAGAAAATCCGCCTTTTGTTGGACCGTTGGGACCGTTGCAGTGTAGCCGGCACCACTACCACCAATGTTGTGTCATCAAATGGTGGCACTGAACAACCGAGCAACGGCACCAATATTGCCATAACCGCAAATGGAGACGGTGGTGTCTGTGTTGGTGGCGACGCGCACGACGCTGCTGCTGACGCGGCACAGCATCAACAGCGTGCACGCGCGTTGTTGCAACAGCGGACGCGGAACGGGTTCACCGCACTGCACATTGCTGTCTATAAAGGAGATAAAAGCGCGTTGCAGACGCTGTTGGAGGAAGGCGCGGACCCGAACGCGACGCCGACCGCGTCGGGCGTTCCCCCTCCTCTCCACTTGGCGGCCATGTACAATTCATTTATTCTCTCACTCTCGAGAAAATTTTCAAACAATTTTAATTTAAAAATTAAAAAAAACTTTAATTGCACCAAAAACGGCACCTTCTTTAACACCAAAGGTCCGGCAATGTGGATGTGTTGCGAGTACTGGTCGCGCATGGTGCCAACCTACAGTCACAGGACTTTCTCCGCTATACCGCCCTTCATTGTGCCACCTATTTCGGGCATGCCCAGGTAGCAGAATTTCGCCCTGGTTGTCTCTCTCAATTGTAAATTTGCGTGTTCTACAACAGATCGTGCGGGAACTGCTCGAGGCGGGCGCCGACCCAAATGCATGCGGCGGTGTTCATGACCGACCGGTGCAGATCAATTTGTTATTTGTCAAAAAAAAAGTGATCAATCGCTTTTTCAGATTCATATTGCTGCGGGCAAAGCAAATCCGGCAATGTTGAAGGTGTGGGAAATTGAAGCAACCTGTCGCCTCCCGCCATTGATCCATTTTCGATCCAAATTTTCTAAAATTTTTAATCTTTCGAAATTTCGCTTCAGGGTGCACCCCTGTTGAAGGTTTGCTGAAATTCAATGTTTCAGGCTTTTCTCGAAGCCGGCGCTGACCCGACACTTGCGGATGACGAAGGCAACACTGCCCTGCATTTTGCGGCCAAGACTGGACATTGTACCTCGATGGGCCTGCTGTTGGAAAAGGCCAAAGATGCGCGACAATTTGCACTACAGACAAATTTATATGGGGATACGGTAGGTGGACGGTAGCAAAAGCAACAGTAGGACAAAATGAAGCTTATCGAAATCGGGTGTTTGATTAACAAAGGCGGCTTTATTGGGTAGTTTTGTGTCCAAGTTGGTCTCAGTTATTGAATTTAGGCCCGGTCTCGACTCAAAAATTCGATCTCCGATTTTTTAAAAAATTCATTTTTTGACCAATTAGTCTTTGAATAAATTTTTAAAGGCACTTCACTCAGCATGTTATTGTGGTCGAATGGACGCGGTCAAGCAGCTGTTGGGTGCCGCGGGCAGTGAAGTGCTGGGAATGGTAAATTGAAATTTTCAAATTAAAAACAAAATCATTTTTATTTATTTATTTTTTATAAATAGGAAAATTTATTTTCCGAAACCCCATTGATGGCCGCTTGTACAGCGGGACGCTTCGAGTTGGTCTGTTTTCTGATGCGCCAACCGGAGGTTTTTTGAGTAAAAAATTTTTACTTTTTTATTTTTTGCCATTTTCAGGTTGACCCAAATTACCAGGCTCAGGATGGGCATACAGGCGAATTTTATTTTTAAAATTTTATTTAGTTTTTATTATTTTAATTTTTAAAATTTTCTTTTTTTCAGCATTACACAGTGCGTGCTTCCACGGGCACATCCGTGTGGTGCAATATTTGCTGGACAACGGAGCTGATCAGTCTTTGACTGCCCGTGCAGTTGACAGTCCTCTGATCAACCAATTCGGCAAAAATTATTTAAAATTATTTCTAAAAAATAATTTTGTTTTAAATTTGCGTATTCATTAATTACCCAATCAAAATGCGATTAAATTTTAAATATATAACATTAAACTTTTCCTCAAGGAAATAATAACATCAGCACCCAAAACCAACAACAACACCCTTTATCATCATACAACGGAATTTCGTCGTTGGCCTCGCGAATTGCGCCATTTGCACGAGCGGAAAATTCAGATAAAAATTTGGTAAAAAAATGAAACGAATTTTTAATTTTTATTTTTTATTTTTGCGCAGTCTGTTGTTGATTTTCCTCGCTATGCAAAGTGTTTGGAGGACCAACAATTTCAGCCACAAACACCAATTTTATGGGCATATGAAAAGGGCCATGATCAGGCGAATAAATTTAAAAAAAAATAAATAATATTTTAAAATTAATAATTACATAAAAATATATATTTTAAAAATAAAAATGTTCCACAGATTGTTAACATGCTAAAATATTATGCAAATCGGCGGCCCGATTCTGACGCCTGCTCTGAATACAGGTCACTTACAGAATATGAAAAAGTAGATGAAAAGCGAAATGTTAAAGCTCCGGGAGCAGTTCATATACGCCATTACCTTCTCCGCTTGGTCGTCTGCGTTCCATGACAAAAGTTGATTTTTGAATATTTGAAAAAAGATATATTTTTTCAAATAGTTACAAATTTAATTAATTTCATAAATACAATTAAAAAATAAATAGATTTTTTTAATTAAATTTTTTAAATACAATTTTAAAAAAACTATTTTTAAAATAATTATAATATTTATTACATATTCCGGTCTATGAAAGCGTTTTTGATCAAAATTTTATACATACATTTAATAGAAATATAAATATGAAAATTTTAATGCAAAAATTGGAAAAGAAATTTTCTGATTTTTAAAACAATACGTACCATATGGATTTATTCTTTGACAATTCATGATTCAATGTTAACAGGAAAAAGCAGAAATTTTACAACTGCGCGGTGAGCTCCGTTCCGCACACCATCTTTCACTGCTAGACGTTGAGCTTAAAGAACCAATTGGTTGGTATTGAACTGTAAAAAAATTTTAAAAAAAAAATCTTCGAAATTTTTGGCAATGGTTCGTTTGGCAAAGTTTACCGTGGTGTTTACCGGGGCAAAACCGTTGCGGTAAAGCGGTATAAGGTATGAATGTAATTTTGCCAAATTTTTATGGTGAAATTTCCCATAATTTCTAAGGTTGTCGCATTTGGTGCAAAAACAGAGGTGGGCGGAAAATTAAAAAATTTTTTTTTCAAACTTTATTAAAAATATTTTTTTAAATATTTTTCTAAGGTTGACATGTTCTGTCGGGAAGTGTCCATAGTGTCACATTTGAAGCACACAAACATTGTAGCATTTATCGGGGCTTGTATGGATGATCCTAGTGTAAGATTTTTTTAAATTTTCTAATTTTCATAAATTTTTTAGCAATTTGCAATTATTACTGAGTTTGCCTCAGCTGGCTCACTTTTCTCACTGCTCCATGTACAAAAGAGGTGTGAATAGAAAAGCATTCATTCTATTTTTATTTTAAAAAAAGATCCAATTAGAAATTATTTTAAAATTCATGCTTTATTATCTGTTTTTTTTCAAAATTTGTACAAAAAAAAAATTAAAAAAAAACTAAAAAACCATCCAGGGTCTTCGAGATGACACTCCGACTTTGTATCGGTGTGGACATTGCGAGAGGAATGAAATATTTGCACGAATTGGTGGAACGGCCGGTCATTCACAGGGATTTGGTAGGACAATTAAACAAAAACGATACACATACCGTATTTCATGGGGGCTAAAAATACGGTGTTTTTGTCAGAACTCACACAACATTCTGTTGCACAACAATGGCCGTGCAGTGGTGGCCGACTTTGGCGAGTCGCGCTTCGCTGGTTCGCATGACAAGCGTGACGACAACATGACCAAGCAGCCCGGGGTTATAGCCTAGCCTAAATAATTGAAGAGACAATTCATTCCGCGGATACAATGTCCAATTTTGGACGAATGATCCAATTGTCCTCTAGTCCAATAAATTAATTATACTCCGTTTATCTTTTAAAAAAAATTTGAAATATTTTTTCCAGAACCTCCGCTGGATGGCGCCGGAAGTGTTCACGCAAAGTTGCCGCTACGATCATAAAGTGTTATAATAATTAATTTAAAAATATTAAAATTATTTTCAAAATTAAAAAAACAACATCAATTCATGAAGGTCGACGTGTTCAGCTACGCCTTGGTGTTGTGGGAAATTCATGCAGCTGAATTGCCATTCTCACAACTAAAGCCGGCAGCGGCAGCTGCCGAAATGGCATATAAACGAAGTGTGCAGACAGTAAAAAATAATTTTAAAAAAAACAATTTAAAAAATGTTTTTTAATTTAAAATTTTAAATAAATTTGCCTGATATTCTCTGCTCAGGTCGTCCTCAACTTCCGACAGAAGCAACTGCCCAATTTCCACAACATATAATTCAGATATTGAACTCGGCTTGGCATCATGGTAAAATGCCGTTTAGAAATTCTAATGATTATAATATTTTTTAATTAAAAGATAATATTTATTTTAATTTTTGACCCAATTGCACGGCCCGAATTCTCCAACATTCTTCATGAGCTGGAAAAGCATTTGCCAACCGACGAAATGAAGCAGTTCAGCAACATTTCGGCCTGTCCCCTTCTCACTTCATCAGTGGATTCGGCTGAGTCTGTGACAATTTTGCGCGAAGAATCGGAGGACAACGCGGACACTATGGAAGAGGCTGATGTGAGTGATTTTAATTTAAATAATAATAATAATTAATTAATTTTTATTTGACATTATAATTCCCATTTTAAGAGGAAACAGTTACCATATTTCATCTAGTAAATCCCACGATTTATGGCATTCGGGCGTCTGATTAGAGCCCCGCCCCCTGAAGTAAGGCATTCCCCCTCTTGATGGGTGTTATGAAATAGAGCCCCGGCGGGGCTCTTATTTTAGGAAATACGGTATTAATATAGTCAAATTTGGCTTATGTTAGGTTATTGACGATCCGCAACAGCACATAAGTCGGAGCGGAATAAACACCGTGTCACAGCTTAAAGACCGCTGGGAGCAGATGAGCGTGGCCGGAGCAGAACAAACAGGTGTTGTCCAGGCCAATTAAATTTAAATGTTTGCTCAATAATCTGCCGACAAGAAAATCTATCTCCTGGAGGTAGTTGGGCACCTTATTTGTTTTAAATTTTTATTTTAGGCATACAAACACAGAAATGTGCCACAATTGGGCCGTCCCTGTCCACGGCGGCAACAACAACGCCATCCTCCGCTTCTACGCTTGAGAAGTTGAAGCAACGCGTTGATCATAACGGTTATGTGTCGCAGTCGGCGCGTGCAATTGCTGCCGCCAAAGGGGCAACGCAACTGCGTGACTCGTTCGTCCTGGCACGACGAGCCGCAAATGTGGCACAGCGACAAACTGCGCTGATTCGCAAGGCTTCAGCAGCAGCAGCTGCCGTGACAGAAAACGGTGCCGCCACCATCACCACTTCCACTATCGCCTGGGACAATAATGCCGCTGTCGCGAATGCCTCGACGGCATTAGCCCAGCAGCAACATCAGGCCAAGACAGGCGGTGGCACAATGCCACCGATCGCAGTGGTCACTGCTGTTGAACAACCAACTGAAGGCACAGTGAAACGAACAGAGGACGGCACAACGCAACAACTAGCAGCTACACAGTTGTCGAAAGAGAATTCCATTGTTGCTGCTGCTGTTGCTGAACCAGCTGCAGCTGTTGTTGGTGTGCCTGAGTCGTCAAGTTCAAGCAGTACAACAGACAAAAATGGCACCATAACAACAACTGTTGTGATTCAGCATCAAAACAAAGACAACACAAGCAGCGGCAATACAGTAACGGTGGCGACATTGAAGAAGAAAAAAGCGGTG
Organism: Heterodera glycines; assembly: GCA_004148225.2. NCBI lineage: Eukaryota > Metazoa > Nematoda > Chromadorea > Rhabditida > Heteroderidae > Heterodera > Heterodera glycines. The sequence continues at coordinate 12,649,596 of CP049711.1, read as the reverse complement.
CAGTTGGTGGCTCCCACAAAGGGAAGCAGTTTCAGTGATGAACTGTTGACTACGACACTTCCAGCAGAAGGAGAGATGAAAAAATGAATTTATGATGAAATACAAAAAAATTTTATAAGTATTTAATTAGGGTAAAGCCCCGACCCCTCGGCGAACGAGGTGGGCGGGGGAGGGGATCGGGGAGGACCCAAAAAGGTCGCGGGGAACTCGGGGTAGGAGCTCTTAACCCCTAATTTTAAGTTTTTTTTTTTGCTTCGCTTGATTTAAAAATTAAGATTTAATGCAAAAAGCCTTAATTTTGTCTCATTTTATAAAATCGCTTTATTATTTTTACATAAATTTATTTCTAAAAAAAATTTGCAGTTGTTAATACAAAATATAATCTTGAATTAATCTCATCATCACTATTTTATTCGGCCATGTAGTGGTACCTAAATAAACAAATAATTAATTTTGAATAAATATATCTTTTTAAATATTTTTTAATTACCAATAAAACACGTTGAAAAGAGCAAACAGTGCCGGGAACAAAAGTGCCGAGTAACGATCAAAAATTCAATTTTTTGTACAATATTTTAGAATTTTTTTTTTTGCCAACCAATTCGAAGTGCCAACTGTTCACGCTGGGACCGGACTCTGTCACTGCCATTAATGGGAGTGGATGTGCCACCAGTGCCATGCCATCCGCCGCTGCATGGCATGGTGGGCACGCCATGTTCAGCACCAGAATGATCCCTATCTCTAGAAGATTCAAAATTTATGATAAATCAAAGATCAGAAAGATTTTTAAAAATTTATGATAAATCAAAGATCATCAGAAAGATTTTTAAAAATCTACAAATTTTTCAAGAAAATAACCATTTAAAATTCCAAAAAAAACTACTCAAACTCGGAGGATTGGAGATGCTCTTCTGTGGTAGCAGCTGCAGAAGTTGGCGAACTCATCGGGAAACAGCTGCTGAGCCCTTGGTCAAAGATAGACAAAAAATTAATGAACAAACAAAAATAAAATCAAAAAAATTATTTTAATAAATAAAAAAATTTATTAAAAAAACAAAAATAAAATAAAACAAAAATTTATGTACCGAAATCTGATAGTGATGGCACTTTTTTCACATGAGGCATTGTTGACCTTGTCATATTTGTGTGCATTGGAACAAAAGGCCCTTTAAAATTTAAAAATAATAATTTGAAAAAAATAAATAAATATTTCTTGCCTCGGGCACTTCCGTTCAAAAGACCAGGCGGCACATAGCCATAGTCATTGTTGGTGACCAGCGTTCGTCCTTCGACCCGTTGCAACAATGCTGATGCTTCATCGTCAGCTTGGCCGGTCAACGGCACAACGCCAGAACGTCTCCTCATGAAAAAGATAGGATGGACCGTTATATTTTAGAAAATGCATATATACTGTAATTTCCTATTTGCCCGAATTGGCAATTAAATGATATACTGTAATTTCCTATTTGCCCGAATTGGCAATTAAATAATATACTGTAATTTCCTATTTGCCCGAATTGGCAATTAAATAATATACTGTAATTTCCTATTTGCCCGAATTAACAGTTAAATAATATAATGCTTATTTATCTATTACTTGATCAACCGTTGTTGCATGTTGAGTTGTTGGTAGGAGGCCCCGACGCTTTGCGCATCGACGCTACCGTAGCGAGGAGGTGGTACCGTAACCTGCTGGACCACCGCCGCCACTGCGTCTTGGGCCTCTTTTGCAGCCTCGCGACTGTCCGCTTCCTTTAATAATAATCAAAAATAAATATAAATTAATTTGCTTAAATCAACAACAAACCTTTCTGCTTAAATAGCCCACCTAAAAATTTATATAAATTTTTAATTTACATAATTTTTTTCCAGTTTTTCCAACCCAAGCAAGCTCCAACAACGAAAAAAACACGAAAGTCATGCAGGAAAGCAACCAGATGTCGATTGCCTTAACATAGCTGACCTTTGGCAAATTTCTGAAAATTTTCTTATTAAAAGCAAAATTTTCCTGCCCCATTTGACTGCACTGCATTTTTGACCTACCGAATTATGTTGCCAAACTAAAAATTCAAATGGAATTATATTAATTGTATGGTTAATTAATTAATACATTTATTTATTTGAATCCATTAATTAAGATAATATAACCTGGAAGGTCATCGCTGAAAGAAATGTATTAAATATTAAAATGATGAAACATAAAATAAATTTCCCACCCAAAAGTGAATTAACACCGAGCATTGTTCGGGCCGGAATGGCCTGTGTACCGAGCACAAAAGAAATCCATGCTGATTTTTTTTTAGCGTGAAAATTAATGGAAAAAAATCATATAAATTTTAACGAACAGATGAAAATGGTGAGGTAGGTAGGTAAGTAGGCCTGCAGAATGTACCTGATTGTGGGTTTTCAAAATTTATTTTATTTATCATTTTCATTGGCAAAGTGTGCCAATTATTTTTGCATTTTACCATCCAGCACGACGGGAGAAATGAAATTTCATGGTCAATTCATGCCAATAGCCGGCTGGGTAGGGCTGAAAATATCAACTGTATTTTTTGACTTGGAAAATTTTTAAATAATTTTTTAGGGTAGGCCCGTAACCTGAAAAAATTTTAGGCACTAGGAATCGGTGACTTTTTTTTTTTTGATCTTCGGTCCATAAGAATTTTTTCAAAATTATAAGCGCATATTTAGCAATTTTTCTTCAAACAATGGACCAATTCTGTGCATTTTGAGTTAAATTTGAAGGATTTAAAAGAATTTGTGGCCGAGGAAAATTTATGCAAATAATTGATAAAATTTTCAAAAATTAACCATCTTTCAAACAAAATTTTTTTAAGGATCCCTGGTTACGGGCCTGGGTCCGTGGGATGCCTTTTATGCATCCCCCACCCCTTCCCTCCCGCCATCGGCCCACCGTAAACCAACCACAGTATTCCGCTCGGGAATAATGTCAATTAGCAAATAATCGGCCAATTCTATTTGCTCCCTCATTTTTTCGACACCAACAGCTGTCCAATCCATTTCGACCTGTAAAAAATTAAATTGTTTAATCAAAAAAGAATTTTGATTAATTATAAAATTATATAAATTTTATAACTATTTTTTTTTATAAAATTAAATAAATTTTAAAATTATTTTTATGGTGTAAAAAACTGACTTCATCCGTATTGTAACTGTAAGTTGTATTTGTTTTTTATTGTTTTAAAATTGAACCCACTTGAAAGACTCAAAAGTTAGGGAACAAGTGACATTGTCAAATGGAAAACTGAAAAATATGAAAATATTATTTTTTAAAACCTAAAAATAAAAACCTAGAACCTTTTAGATTAAAACTCCAAAAAAAAAATTTATTAAAAAATATAAATTCATTTTGAGCCTTTTTAAGAAAATTTCTAGACCTTTTTAAAAGAATATTATCAAGCAAAATTTTCGCCATTATTTTTGCCGTTATAACGGCATTTTTTTGCCACTTTTTCAGTTAACTATTTTGGGTTTTTTGCCACAAAAATCCACGCCCTAGTCATGGTTTCGTAAATTGAAATATGAATTTTTATCCGATTTTAAAATTCATTTAGACCGTGTCAAGTCCATTTCACAGGGTCCCTGAAGCTTTAGTCTGTAGTTAGTCCATACTAAAAAAAAGTGATATACAGTAACCGAAAAACCGTAATAAATTTTGATTTACCTGATCCATTGGCATAAATGAGCAGAAAAATGTTTGGAAATGGAGAGCGATGAATGTCAGCCGTCTTTGAATTGATGAAACACTGGAATAAATATTTAATTTAATTTAATTTAATATAAAATTTTTTGACAATTTTACTGAATTTGGAGTCCATAATTTCTCCAATAAAATGCTGTTCAATGAGAGGCTAAAAAATGTAATTTTATTTTCAATTTCACAATATATTTACTTGTATTTGCATGGCTCTAAATATGAATAGTCCAAAGCCTGGTCCTTAAAAATATTTATTTATTTTTATTAATTTATTTTGAATATTTTTTACATTCCACATTTCGCTGATGTAAATGTCCAACTAAAATTAGTATAAAAAAATCCTAAGTTAAAGCCAGAAAAAATAAATAAAATTGCCTGGAAATCCGAAGTAATGTCCGAAATTGTCGTAATTTCTTGCACCCAAACCTACAAGAAAATGTTTTAATGTGAATAATAGCGAAATGCTGTAACAAATTCTCGAATACAGTACCTCTACCATAACTTTAACACGGCCTCCCGGTATTTTGTGTCTGTTATACCCGTCGAGAATGCTAAAATTAATTGGGATTCTTTAATGCTAAAATTTTAAATTTTTGCAAAATATTTATTAATGTTTTTAAATTTATTTTAACCGGTCCAAAATATATGAATCGTTGGCACAATATCGTTGTTGTCCCTCTGCTGTTACTGCTGTTGTCGGACTGTCCGATGCGGCGACGTCACGTGAAAAACGCTTTTGTTGTGAGGGCGGTATGATGGGGCGGAAGGCGCCGCGTTCGTCAACCTTTTCAAGTGAAAAATACGGAAATTTGAGTCCCATTGGCTATGAATGGAATTCCGAGACCCTAAAATTTTGGAATTCTGAATTCCGAGTTCAGTATACTGAGATCCCAAAATGTTGTAAGTTCGGAATCCGAGCGAAGCCCTAAAAAATATTCAAAAGTCGAAACTCGGAACTCAGCACCATCTCTGGCATTGGCAAGCGTTTCGTCTAAAATTAGATTTCCGAAAAAATTTTGGGATTCGGAATTCCAACCCTGGTGCATACAACGCACACCCAATTCATAAGAAAAAAAATCGCTTCACTTTTAGCGGATTATGAAACGAATTAATAAGGATTTTAGCTACAAATTTTGATTATTTTGAATAAATAGTAAGGCTATTTTCCACCTTCTAAACATTTTTTTTTACTTACCTCCCAATCGTAAAGCCGGGAAAGTCTACGAAGTTGGCGAGAATTTCGACGAAAGAAGGCCTTCCTGAAATTTCATATTTGTTTTTTTCCAGTTTGAAAATTAACTTTTGGATTTTACTTTATTTTTATTTTTCTATTTTTATCTCAACAATTTATCCCATCGATGGCAATTTTGCACAAAAAGATTTGGCGGACCACCAAATTGAATAAATTCTCTGCCGTCCCCACATAAATTTGCCAATTTTCGATGCCAATGGCAAAAATTAAATTTGTGTCGAGCAGCAAAATGAGGAAACGATTTACTTCCTTCCGGACGACACAAATTTAAATAGAAGAAATTAATTTTTCAAAATATTAGATTGTTATTTAAATTATTTTTTAAAAAGAAAGAATTAATAAAATATATTAAACAATATATATTTTTTTACGATTTTTATTTATTAGTTTTTTTATTGGATTTGAAGCAAATATTATTTTTCTAAATTTTAAAAAGTATTTTTTAAATATTTTTTCAAAAGCAAAAAAATTATTATTATATTTTTACGTTTTTTCGCTTTTTTATTTTTCTATTCCATTTCAAACATTATTTAAATATTTTTAAAAAGAAAAAATTAATAAAATGTGTTAAAAAAATATAATATTTTTACGCTTTTATTTATTATTTTTTCCATTAGGTTTTTGAAGAAATTTATTTCGACATATTAAAATTAAATAAACTAAATTTACACTTTTTTTTGTTTTTTCCATTTGCTTTTTTTGCGCTTTTTCCCATTGGAATTGCGTCCCTGTCATGAGCGTATTGAAGCTTTACGTCCTCACTTATGAGGATAAAGCCAACAAAGCCAGCTTTTGCCCGGGTAATTAGCTTCATTTTGCGCGAACCTTTCAGCGGGAGAGCAGCACACCGCAGCAATGAGCAGCAGCACAATGATGATGGTGCGCAGCAGAAGAAGACAACTCCTACAACAGCAGGACCCCGGTTGGGCCATCCATGGGATGTGCCGAATTCTCTGGAAAAGGATGCCAAAAATAGACAAATGTGACGGCGATAAGACAAAACGGCAGAATGGGGTGGGGATAATTAAGACAATTAAGCGGATAATTAAGCGGACATTATTACGTAAAGAAGTTTAAATGGTTAGCCGACATTTGTGGACCCTTTCAATTTTTTTTTCGATAGTGTTCAATCCACAATTTGTCCGAAAAATTTGGTTTACAAAATATCTAAATGGAGGATCTGATTTTTTGAGTTTTTTTCAAATTTTCCTCGATTCTTGACCCCAACTCCGTTTTTAATTGAATTTCTTTGTTTCTGTGCTCCTTCTCCGACCTATCTCTCGTCGATGATTGTGTCTTCTGTGGGTGTTGAATTTTTATTTTTTCATCTGACTGTCGTTGGTCTTAAAAATGATGTCAGTTTTTGGTCAATTTGTATGCACAACATGGGCCTTCCCAACTGCTGCTGGTTAGGGGAGGAACACAACAAAGAATGGATTTTCGTGAATAAAATATGAATTTGGCGGGGATTGGGACGGGCCTCGGCAAAGCCCAAAGTCTTCATCTGCTGACGAATGCCAAAATGGGCGGTAGAGGAGGAGGAGACAAATTTAATGCGGGGAAATTTTGTGCCCGATTTTATGGGTGGGGCCAACGAAAATTTGTACATAAGGCAAAATGGCACGAAATGAAACAGGATAAAATGATGATAGATGCATCAAATTTATATAAAATAATAAAATATTAATTGAATTTTATGTTATAAAATTATTCGTAATTCCAGAAAGAAACTTTTCATGGGATTTTTTTAGAATTGAAGAAAAATTTGTTTTCATCGAAAATTGTACATAAGGCAAAATAGCAAAACGATGATACACATATTTATATAAAATAATAAAAATAAAAATGAATTGGATTGGATTATGCTATAAAATTATTCGTAATTCCAAAAAACTTTTGAGGCGGAAATTTTTTCAAGGAATCCAAGAAAATTTTTTTTTTTTCATTTAAAAAATCTTTTAGGCCAAATTTGAGGCATTGTTTTTTTCTATGCCATAAAGAGCTCCCATTCAGAAAAGTGAAAGGAGGGCAAAAATGTGTCAATTTCGCGCCTGAATGGGGTGGGCTTTTGGGTTCGGGCGGAAAAGGGGGCGGGCGGAATGCATGAGAAGAGGCGTTAAAGAAGAAAAACGATTTTTGATGGGATTTAAGTCGAGGCGTCAAAATTGCTTAATGTACATAACATATATATTTGAGACAAATAAAAATGAAAATTACTTTTAAATAGTAAAATGAATATAGGAAAAGTTAGAAATTAAAATTTATATTTTAAAAAATTGGGAATTTTAAAAGTAATAAAGCGATATATATTTTAAAAATGAGACACATAAAAATAAAAATATCAATATTTTTAAATAGTAAAGTAAAAGGTACTTTTCGGTTTTGTGACCCCCCCCTGAAATTTTCAAATAAAAAGTCATTTCTAGGGTAATTTGGGGCGCTGATCACGAATATGACATTTATTTTTCAAAATTCCGAATCCCGAACCTGAATTCGAACAAAAATTCGAAATTCATAAATTACAATGAAAACATATTTTTGGGGCTTTTCGAGGTCGCTGAAAACGGTTATGACATCCATTTGACCAAATTCTAAACCCGGACTCTAACAAAAAAAGGAAATTAATTCTCGACAAAATTCAAAATATGCAAAACCGACGCATGTTATGGGTCCTCAAAATCGTTAAAACTATTTTTAAACCATAGTCAGAAATTGGTAAAAGAACGTCAAATATAAAAGATTGAATTTGCTTATTGCGCTAAAAATTCGAATGATACAAAACTTGTGTGATTTTGACCCTTTTAAAAGCTTACAAAGGAGAGGTACCCAAGTGACCATGGGACTTCCGAATGAAACTTTCAGGGTAGGTAGATTACCCCCCCTTTGTATTATAAATTTTTTTTTATTTTTGCTAAATGAAGCTTCTGGCCGAGATATGAAGCTTTTCCTTTTTGCCTTTTCAATATCATTTTCAAAGAATGTAAAGCCAATGTGAGCGTCGGTGGCCTGGTGGTTGTGCCTTCCATACTTTTTTCTTCTTCTAAAGTTCAATTCCCCAACCCTGTAAATAATTATTTTGTTTTTTTTTCATATCCAAATTAGTTTTTAAGCTTTTTAATATTAATAAATTTATAACGTTTGTTGGATTTATTGGCATTTATTTGGGAAGTATTTTTACAATGATTATTAATGCGACGAGAGTAGATGAGAGGACCGAGAAGAGTAGCAACGACAGAATTTTTCAACACTTACTGATAAGCAAAATAGGTCAATAGACAAATTATTCTCTCATATAAAATAAAAATGAAAAAAATATTATGTTCAAATTTATTAATATTAAAAAGCTTAAAAACTAATTTGGATATGAAAAAAAAACAAAATAATTATTTACAGGGTTGGGGAATTGAACTTTAGAAGAAGAAAAAAGTATGGAAGGCACAACCACCAGGCCACCGACGCTCACATTGGCTTTACATTCTTTGAAAATGATATTGAAAAGGCAAAAAGGAAAAGCTTCATATCTCGGCCAGAAGCTTCATTTAGCAAAAATAAAAAAAAATTTATAATACAAAGGGGGGGTAATCTACCTACCCTGAAAGTTTCATTCGGAAGTCCCATGGTCACTTGGGTACCTCTCCTTTGTTAGGTGCCTCCCTTTTCACTCAAATTTTCAAGTTTTAAACCGGTTCAAAAACCGGTTTAACGCTTTGCCGCGCAGTTTTTTTGATGGTTTAGGCGTTTTCAGCACCTAAGAAAACCTATAAAAGTATTTTTACGCAATTTTGAGTCTGGGACCTATGATGGATATTTTACCTTTTAAATTTTTTAGTAAATTAAATCTCGGTTTTTTGTTCAAGTCAGGGTTCGAGTTTCGAATTTGGTCAAAATGCATGTCATAATCGTTTTCAGCGACCTCTAAAACCCCTAGAAATATGTTTCCCTTGTAATTTATGAATTTAGAATTTTTGTTCGAATTCGGGTTCGGGATTCGGAATTTTGAAAAATAAATGTCATATTCGTGATCAGCGCCCCAAATTACCCTAGAAATGACTTTTTATTTGAAAATTTCAGGGGGGGGGGGTCACAAAACCGAAAAGAACCAAGTAAAACATAGTCAAAAATAAGAAAAAAAAAATTAAAAGTAATAAAGCGAATAATTCATTAATTCCATAAGAATTTGCATTTTTTAAATTTGATATGTGGAGAAAGTGCCTGCTGGAGTCAATGCTCAAATGGCGGCACAACAATGCTTGTCTATGCTTAGAAGCGCATTTAGTTTTGCTTTTTGAGGCAAGCCATGCCTTTTCCATCGAATGAACATTTAAAAGTGGCCAAAAGCGTTGTGCAAGTTGGCCAACTGACAAACAACGAAGCTCAAAGGAATAAAAATTTTATTCGAGAGTCACGTTTCAATTCCCGAAAATTAAAAAATATTTATATTTATATACCAAAATTTTTTACATTAATATCAGGCTTGGTCCTCTCACATCGGTCTGGATTTTTTTTACCTTAAACCTTGTTTTTCATAATCTTTTCGGCACAGATTTTACTGTTAATACATAAATATAGCCTCTATTAGCATCCATTATATATAATTAGAAATTTAAAAAAAAAATGAAATTTTATGAGAATTTCTTCGTTTATATCCAAGTTGGTTGAAATTTTGTGTGTCTTAAAAGGCCCATATTAATTCCCAAAGGAATTTGAAGCCGAAAAATGCCACTGACAATGAGAAGCCAATGGAAGGAAATGAGTGACGAGGAAGCAAAAGCAGCAAATTCTGCTGACGAAATGTGATGCAAACATTTATACATACGAACGACACCACAAAATTAAAAAAAAGAAGCATTATGAATATTAAATAAAATTAAAAAAAATTGATTTGAAATTCTGTAAAATTCTGCTGAAGGGAAGGTTTTTGGAACAACAAATAAGTGCGGTTTTTCATGAATTTCTTTTGTATTTTTTTCTTCAAAATATGTAGCATAATTATTAAGTATTGTGATCGTTAGCGTCTGCTAAAAACCTTATAAGGATCCCCCTGCCGATAGTGATGGGATTGTGATGGTCCATAAGACCGGGGTCGGGATTCCCAGAACTAAATCAATTTTCTGCGACTCCGACCCATTATATGTTTGGAATATTTGCAATTTAAAAAATGGGGTGTGCCTTCAAAACAGGAAAGTACCATTTTTTGCCAAAATCTCTTTGAGTTCCAAACCCATCAAGCACAGGTTAAAATTGTAAAATATTTCTTTTGAATTTTAGTAATTAAAGCTACCTATTTTAGCCCAATGATTAATTAACTTTTAAACGGAAAAGTCAAATGACTTCCAAATCACTTGGATCAGTCAGTGATCAGTGATCACGAGTCTCTTGCTGTTCAATTAGTCCTTTAACTCATGTGGAAGACTTTTGTTCTTGTTTCAATTTTTATTTCATTTTTTAAAAAGTCGGTAATTTTAAAAATGTTTAAAATTATTTTTGTAAAATAATTTTATCAAAAAATAAATTGTAAAAGTTTAATTTCAATCTCGGCTTAACAAAAATAAACCTATGGAAACTATATAATTAGCTGATTTGATACGTAAAAAAGTTCGCCTTTCTTTGTTGCTCATGTGACAGCTGTTACCCATTTTATTTTATCACTCGGGAAAAGTTGCCAAAATGCGAAAATTTCTGTTAACTCATTAATTAAGAAAAAGCTGCTTTTGATCTGATCACATTTCTTTTTAAAAGAAGAAATTGCCATTCCACAAGACACAAGACAATCTCAATCAACTTTGAGAGTTTTAAGGTTTTCATTTTATTATTAATTAATTAATTCCCTATTATACAGCCCTCCTCCCCCTGAATTTTTGCCACCTGCAGAAATAAGGGCTCCTTTGATGGGGTTTAGAAATAAAGCCCCCTGATTTGTGAGTTAGAGCCTTCCCCTGAAATAAAGCCCCCCCCCCCCCCTTTTGAGCGGGCTTGAAAAAAGGGACACACGCGTTTCGGCGCCGCGCGTTTCGGCGCCAGCCCAGTTTTTGGACTATAACTTTTTTCTTTGTCAACGAAATCAAACATTGTTGGTATCATTCGAAAGCTGTAAATGTCCTATATTAGCCTACAAAATTTTGAAAAATTATGTAAAGGTTCAAAAAAATTATGGCCAGAACAACTTAAAAAACCAGATTTTCCAACTTTTATGGCCATAAATTTGTTCAAAATTGATGAAATTTTTTGGAATTATGCAAGATAATAGAGAATCTGAAGGGCTTTCGAATGATACCAATAATTTTTGATTTGGTTGACATAGAAAAAAGTTATAGTCCAAAAACTGGGCTGGCGCCGAAACGCGTGGCGCCGAAACGCAGTGGACCCTTGAAAAAAGCCCCGAGATAGCTCTATTTCTGAAAATACGGTAATAAAATTTTTTTTTTTCATAAATTTAAATATTTTGCCAAACTTAAATTTAAAAATAAATTCGTCATCATCTCTAAACTCGATTTCAAATTTATGTATTTGTTAGTTTGTGTTTTTTTTTTTGAGAAAGTTGATCAGTCCATTTTTGTTTTTGATCAAAGATTGACTGTCTTCTTTCTTCTCTCACTGACAAGAAAACTGATCCGGCCGTTCATTCTTCAATATGTTAGTGTTGTTGATGATGAAAATGGCGGTGAATGGTACATTTTTTCCCCTTTAAATTGTTGGAAATCAAATTATGTCCTATCTTCATTGTTCACATTCTTCTGCTAGTAAAACGTATGTTCAGTTGTTCATGTTTATCCTTCATTTTTTCCCATTTTTTTTTGTAAAAAATTACACACTAAAAATGTCTTTCTCCCTCCTCCTCTAACATTTGATTGTTTAATATTAAATACCCAACTCCGTAGTGCTATGCAGCAAGTCACCAGTGGCACAGATCATTCTCAATCTCAACCAGTTCATTCTCCTGCTGTCCATTGTCTGGTCAGTTAAATAGAAAATTTGGCACTTTTATAGATGCCTTGCCGAGAATGAAGGAATGGGGTTATATTACAAAAAAAATAGGAATTTCCATGAATTTTAGGTCTGTCAATGTCGCTTGGAATTGCACCATTCATTGTTTGGGCCGACTGAGGACGGCACCGACTGTGCTTCTTCCACCAAATCGTATGCTTTGCGCAGTGACGGGGCTTCCTGCTCGACAACAACAGATGCGAAGCCGGACTTTGCTTCAACGTATGAGGTTTTATGACCGTTTTTTCAAAATTTTCTTCAAATTTTCAACATTTTTTAGCATTGCATTGACTTGACCTCCACTGTTGGCACGTCTCAATCTGCAAATTTGTTGGATTTAGTGACCGAATCCACCAGTCCATTGGAAGTGCCGATGTGTAAGGTGGCGATAATTCACCATTTTCGGAAACCAGTTAGAGCCCAGACTGGATCCCGACCCTAAAATATGAACCAAGAGACCAAGACTTCGAAAAAATTGGAATTTGAATCCCGGTAATTATATCCCAGCCTAATTCCCAGTCCCGGCATTTTTAAAAGTCTGGGTTCTAAAACAAACATGGATTTTTTTGGGTATGAAAACCCATCAATTTTTAGAAATGTGCCAATGCAGTGACTGCGGAGCTGAACAAGCAATTGGGTCATTTGGAGAAGGAATGCATCCAATACAAAAAGTCGTTGGACCATTTGTTGCGCCGGCGTGCGGACTGTCCATTTGACATGGAGGCATCGCGCATCAAATTGGACGCTTTAAAAGTGTGTATTTTCATTTACATTAAAAATTTTTTTTTCGAAAAACCTAGTTTTTCAAAAAGAAACCCGTAAGAAGTTTTAAATTTTCAGTCTTTTTAAAAAAAATTGGGGCTGGAAACATTGCACCCCGAACATACGTCTATTAATTTTTGACATTTAAAAAAAATCAAAATTTAGTCAGAAGAGCGCGACCTATTGGAACAACTGACGCTGTTGGAAGACGAGGAACGGACACTGCTTCATGAATTGGATACAAAACAGGAGGAGCGCAAGAAAATTGGTGAACGAGACGAGCAACTTTATCGACAGTTGCGAGACAACCACAGGCACTTTTACCATGAAATTCGGACTTTTGATTATTTATTTTAATTGAATTTCAGTATACTCATTGAACAATCGGATGAACAGCGGTCATTTAAATTGCAAATCAATCAGGCCAATGAACAAATTCGACGTCTGTCCCGCATGAATGTGCTTGATCTTGTGTTCCACATTTGGGTGGATGGAGAGTACGGGTGTGTTGCAATTTGAGCTTGGAACAGAGGAGCGCGAGACCTGTCAGATTCACAGGCTCCCGCCAATAAATCAATTCGAAACAAACCGGTACACCCCAAAACACAGCCGGGAAAAAAAATTTTTTTTTTTAAATTTATTCCCGGCTGTGTTATGTCTCGGCTGTGTTTCGGCCGGCTGTGTTTTGGGCGGCTGTGTTTTGTCTTGTTTCGGAACAAACACCATTTTTAATCCTGAAACTCGGTCTCCGGAGATGCAATTTACGAATCCTAATTTTGATCCAAAATTTTTAAAACTTGGTTAAAGTTTAGCCAATAAATGGTACCAGAAAATAGTGACACTCTCGAAACGCGTATAATATTACATAAATACAATGAAAAGCTCGTTTTTTCAGCACAATAAGCGGCTTCCGGTTGGGTCGACTGCGGCATGACCAAGTGGAATGGAGTGAGATCAATGCCGCCTTGGGACAGACGGCCTTTTTGTTAAAGGTTTGGTGTAACACTCGCGCAGACACAAATAAACAATTTCTGGAACCTTTTAATTTTGCTTTTACTAAAAAAAAGGTCATCGCTGAACGGCTCGGTCTCGATTTTGTTGGCTACGAGTTGGTCCCATGTGGAAGCACATCACTCATCCGAATTCTGCCCAAAAATGGTGGCACTACCACTGCTTCATCAACAACTGCTCCAGCCGCACATGCCGGTCAGCTAGTTTCATGTTATTTCCATTCAACATTGTTATTTTTGGCGATTTAGTCGAGGAATTGCCCTTATATGGAAGCGGCGGTTGGCGACCATTTGGTCAGCCCGCATTGGACAAGGCATTGACTGGGTTCATGGACTGTTTTCATCAGGTATTGACAAAAAATTACATTTTTTGGAAAATTGATGCATATTTTTTTGGACAGGTTGAACAGCGGTTAAAACAGTACTTTCCGCCTGGTACTCAGTTGCTGCCTTATCGAATGCTGAAGGACAAAATTGTGGACAAAGACTCGCAATACCTTGTCAAAATGCAGTTAAATTCTGAAGTATTTCCATTTCTTAAAAAAAAAATTCGGGTGGCCTAGTGGATTACACCCCAGTCATGACACCTTTCTGCTCTTCCCTCCATCTCTCTTACCCTTTTCCTCATTCCATGAGCCATTGTGTCGCTCCTTGGCACATTGAGTTCGAAATATGAGGACAAATTAATGTCTTTCGGGGGCTCTGGACGTTACCACTTGGTGCAATATTGCAGTTGAGTTTATCAGTCCATGGACATATGTGTCATTACAAAATTGTTTTTAAAGGACGACGAAAGACCAACCAAAAAATAGCCAATTTAAAATATACCCAAATACAAAATTTTATACTTTTTAGGAACGCTGGACCAAAGCGATGAAATGTGTGTTGTTGAACATGAAACGTGTCATTGGCATTCTGACCACATTGCCGCCGACGCTGATGGTTAACCCAACAACTGCTGCTGCTGCAGCAACCGCTGGAAGCAGGACAGCGAACACAACCGCCATAATTGGCACCGCCATTCCCACTCACTCGCCATCAACATCCTCTTCTTCCCGTTCATCCTGCACTGGCACTGCTCCAGTTGTCCATTCATCGCAAACTGTTCCAGCAGCAAAAGATGGTTGGTGAGGGCAAAAAAAAATTTTTTTTTAATTTTCCATTTACTTTACTAATACCAGCTCCAAGCAGTTCTACTGGACAAAGAAAGCAGAAGTGAGCAGGCGACTACAACCAGAAAATGTTTGACGAGCGCCATGACAAATTTTTTTTAAACTAATTTATTTGTGTAATAAAGAATTTTTTAATATACTATATATATACACACATTTATTTTTTCATTCGTTTTATGTCCTATCAATATTTTTTGAGACAAACTAAAAAAATAATATCATTTTTTGCGCACAGTTCAGTGATTTTTCTGATGAACGACGCCAAGAACAAAGAAGCTGCTTGTAGCAACCAGCGGAAGCGCCGGGAAAAATGTGACACTGGCAATGAGTCGAAGAGAGCAACGACGACATCATCTTCAAGCATTACTTGTACCTGTTCTCAGCGACAGCGCACTGAATGGGCATGGTGAAATTTTATTTTTTGGTAAATAACTGTTCGAACTTGGGGGATGAAATAATTTCAATTTTAATATCCCATAGAGTATAAAATTTCATTTTTGTTACAGTTCATTTTGTTCTGCCACTCAACGGCATCCTCCTTCTACAGGAGGACGTCGGCCTCTGTTGCTTCCACCAGTCCAATGGCCAATGGCAACTGCGGCAACAAAACGGAAATATTTACGTCGACCATTCACACTCAAAACCGCCGTTGTTGATCCAAGTGAACATTTTTACAAACATTTCATTTTTATGCTTGACATCACACAAAATTCATAGCCACGATCACTTCGTTCGTCTTGTTAGCACTGATTTGTCTGTCGTCGTTGCTCAACAATTTTGCGGGTCTCAAGCCACCGATCAGTCGACGAACAAAGTCTCAATACATTGATGTTCGTGTTAATTTTATGTTTTCCAAAAAGCCAAATTAGTGGTATCCTTTTTTTGAGGGGGGGGGGAATATAGTTCACCCACTTTTTTGGAATTCTCAAATTTTTAATTAATCTGTTTGTTTTGTTAGGACGACATATTGAACATTGGAAATGATCTCAACGAAAAGCAACAAAATAGCCACCATTTCGACTTTATCGTCGCTGAAAAAGTTGTCACTGAGCGCATGCGCAATTTGCACCATTCTCTGGTCAACTTTGATAACTCTGGTCTGTTTCTCACCACTATCATTACATTTTTATCATTACATTATGCTTTTAAAATTTCAAGAAATTCATTTTTTGAAAAAATTTTAAATGAACCATTGAGTGGATTAGAAGATTTTTTTGTACCAAAAAAGTTGCTTTGCGGAAATTTTGTTAATTCAAAAAAGACAATCGGAATACATTTTTTGTATAATAATAGTTATTTTGGGGCATCCAATAACTTTTAAATTGTTTTTTAAATTTATTTTCAATAGATGTTTTGCTGTCCTTGCCATCGTCTCCTCAGCGCATTAACATCCTTTTGACGGGGCAACAGCAACGCTCCTCTCCAAGTCGGCCAGGCACTCCTTCGCCTGCGCATACTTTGGTGGCCGCGTCTTCGCCAACCCCATTTTCAAGCCAACAACAAGCGGCGGATGACCCCACATTAATGGTGCATCTCCCACAACCGTGGCCACCGATGGAGCCACCACCATGTGGTGGTGCTTAAAAAATATTTTCCCAGGATTATGATGCCATTGATGCGTTTTGGCGCCTTGACATTGAGCAGGAGAAGAGCGGTGCATTGCATGAACACTTTCACTATGAGCAGCCATCATCATATGTGCAGCAACAACAACAGCCAAACCAACAACCATCGGCAGCGGTTGTTGAACCAGCAACAACATGGGCCGACCACAACCACCAATATGAACGCGACGTGCACCTTTTGACCGAGAAAAGTCTGCTCTCCGTTCCACGGTTGGCGCCGCCGACAATTCGCAGCAACAAAAATGAGACCATCGAGCATGAAGGTGATTGGTTGAACGATTTACTGCTTGAGGATGATGAAACGGATGTCACCGCATCGGGTTGGACCGAACGCTGGTGGAAGACGGTTGAGGATTTTTCCGCCGTCTCTGTTGAACAGGATGAGGCCGGGCAACGACAACAAAAGGGGCTCAAACGATCCAACCTTCAGCTTGATCAATGTACGTTTGAGTCCTCTCGAGGAATGTTTAAAAAAAGGAATCGAGTTTAGATGGACAACATCAATTCTCGAACATTAGGCCAAAGAATGAGCCGCCAGAAAATTTTGTTGACGAGGCAGAACATCGTGAACCATTTTACCAAGATGAAGTGCCACAGCAGTCCCCTTTCTCACCGGTGGACAGTCTGATGAAGAACACGGGAGAAGAAGGTGGGGTAGCTATTTTGAAACTTTTTCCAAATTTGTCATGGTTTTTTTAATTAAGCCCATGACAATCTGCTGGAGTTTGACTGTTCATCATCAATGTTCTCCAACTTTGATTCGTCGCCTTTTTGTCATCAATTCGAGAGCAACGACGATTTTTTGGACTATGATGAGGAAGAGGTGAAGACGGGGGACGAAAACAGTGCAACTGAAGGTCATTTCTGGCAACGAAAAATGCGTATAAATGTTCATTAATATCTTTTTTTTAGCAATTTTACGTGACATGACAGCAACAATTCCTCTGATCCAAAATTTGGATTTTTACAGCAATTCAGAGTGGGAAAAGCGGAACCCGGATGTTTTGGAAAATCGTAAATTTCGATTTAAAAATGTGCCAATTTTTATTGTATTACTTACTGCAGTTCCTTGTACTTCAAATACCTGCACTGATTTTGGTACATCCACTTCTTCGTCATCGACCCACCATGACCATAATCAACAAATTTGTTGTTCATCATCGTCCTTACGTTGCTCTTCAACATCCAGCGGGTAGGCACTTGAATTGCAAGGAATCTCATTCAACCCATGATATTACGATAAAAGACGACACTTTGTTTTTTTACAGTTTTGGCTCATTCATCGATGACTTGGATGACTTGCCGTTAAGCCCGGCAAATAGTTCATGCACTTTGTTGGCCTGCGACGACGAATACAAAAATAATACCGATGCTGATGACCATCTGAATTTTGCCGACAAAGCATCATCATCCGCTGCAAGGGATGAGACGGCTTCCACAACTTCGACTGTTTCACATTCGTACAGAATGGAAAAATTAGTGCCAATGCCATCATCGTCGGCAACAGCGGCGAGCAGTTCAAAACGAAGACGAAAAATGGTGCACAGCAACAGTCAACGGCAGCAGAAAAAGAAACAGAATTTGACGAAGCAACAAATGTCAAAGATCAACAAGAAGGATACGAAATCTTCCAAGTTGGACTACGAGTTGGAGTTGAAGAGACGCCAAGAGGAGGAAGAAGAACTAATTGCCATCAGGTATTAAAAATGGTGTAAATTTTTTGAAAAAAATACATCGTTTTCAACAAATCAATTTTTTTTCTTTTTTAGTTCCATTTCTGGCCCCACCACCAGCAGTCACCAGCATCAACAATTTGATTTTACGAAAGTCAAAGGCAAACGTGGACGTAAATCCAAGGACAATTGTAAGTCAAAATTTCAATTTATTACCTTTGAATTAGACATAAAATATGATTTTTGAATTAGCTCTTCTCAACGAGCACGAGCTGCCTTACTCCGCGGAATGGTTGACTGCAATGCCCTACAGTGTGTACTCCGAACTGATGAATGACTTTCGGTTGAGCGCGCAGCAAAAAGCACTGATCAAAAAAATCCGGCGAAGAGGTGGAATATGTTTTTTTTTTAAAATTTATTTGGAAACTGAAAATTAAAAAACAAAAATTTATTTTCATTACGCGGGAAGAGGACCCGCGGGGGGGGGGGGTTTGCCTCCCGCTGGTTACGGACCTGACCTGAAAAGACACAAATCTGATTATGCAGCAGAATTTTTGTCTCGTCTAACTTGTTTTGCTCCAACCAACACAGGTCGTAATAAACTTGCTGCACAAAAATGCCGCGAGAGACGGGTTAACCAGAAGCAGGAGTGGGAGAGCGAGGGATGGTCCGTCGAAGCGGACGAGGATGAAATATTCTTCATGAAAGAGGAGGACGATGACGATGAACTCGGAGAAGGCATTCACACATTTGACGACGTTAGCACACAACAAACGGCAGCAGAAGATAAGCATTTACACTACCATCCAAACTATTACGCATTTTGCAACAATTAAATGTTTAACTTTTTTACGACAGTTGCTGGACCCTGCTAATTTGTCGCTTTATCCGACATCGTCACAAATTGATGATGAACACCAGCGTCGCCAGGATTACAGCGAGTTTGTCCACTCGACAATATCTGCTCGGCGGCGTGCAATTCGTGTCCAAGTTTAACATGGTGTGAACAATTTTTTGTTTTTGCTATATTTAGACGGGAATATTCATATTTTTTTCTGTATTATCGAGCCAATAATATCTTACTCACAATTTGTTTTACGTGTATACATCAACATATTTTTCTTGACTGTGGTAGTTGTTTCCATTATCACAAAAGGGAACACATTTTGGAACAAAAAAAATATTAAAAAATAATTTGGAGAATGTTCAAGATCCTGTCCAAATTCCGAAAGTGTTCTTTGTTGCCATTTTGCGTAATATATATTTGCTTCATTTTGTATGCATTACCATCTCTCCGCTTATTCAATATTTTTGTGTTATGTAAACATGAACCCGGTATTAAATGAATGGTGTTTAGAGACAATGGGTGGTCTTGAATAATAATCACTTTCCCCTGGTTTTTGTACTCGGTTAAGTTTAGCACTGCAGCTTGAAAACTGAAAATTGCGACCTCAGAATTTTTTTCTTTCAA
The DNA here is from genome assembly GCA_004148225.2 of Heterodera glycines. Lineage (NCBI taxonomy): Eukaryota > Metazoa > Nematoda > Chromadorea > Rhabditida > Heteroderidae > Heterodera > Heterodera glycines. The sequence continues at coordinate 12,629,926 of CP049711.1, read as the reverse complement.
TTAATATTTTAATTGCTTTACCGTAAAATGAGCATTTTCAATTCGTGTCTACAATTATTATCATTTAATCATTGGATCATTTTCCAATTACATTTGCAATTGTAATTTAATTACCGTAAAATGAGCATTTTCAATTCGTGTTTACAATTATTATCATTTAATCATTGGATCTTTTTCCAATTACATTTACAATTGTAATTTAATTACCGTAAACTGAGCATTTTCAATTCATGTTTAAATTATTATCATTTAATCATTGGATCTTTTTCCAATTACATTTACAATTGTAATTTAATTACCGTAAACTGAGCATTTTCAATTCGTGTTTACAATTATTATCATTTAATCATTGGATCTTTTTCCAATTACATTTGCAATTGTAATTTAATTACCGAAAAATGAGCATTTTCAATTCGTGTTTACAATTATTATCATTTAATCATTGGATCTTTTTCCAATTACATTTGCAATTGTAATTTAATTACCGAAAAATGAGCATTTTCAATTCGTGTTTACAATTATTATCATTTAATCATTGGATCTTTTTCCAATTACATTTGCAATTGTAATTTAATTACCGAAAAATGAGCATTTTCAATTCGTATTTACAATTATTATCATTTAATCATTGGATCATTTTCCAATTACATTTACAATTGTAATTTAATTACCGTAAAATGAGCATTTTCAATTCGTGTTTACAATTATTATCATTTAATCATTGGATCTTTTTCCAATTACATTTACAATTGTAATTTAATTACCGTAAACTGAGCATTTTCAATTCGTGTCTACAATTATTATCATTTAATCATTGGATCATTTTCCAATTACATTTGCAATTGTAATTTAATTACCGAAAAATGAGCATTTTCAATTCGTGTTTACAATTATTATCATTTAATCATTGGATCATTTTCCAATTACATTTGCAATTGTAATTTAATTACCGAAAAATGAGCATTTTCAATTCGTATTTACAATTATTATCATTTAATCATTGGATCATTTTCCAATTACATTTACAATTGTAATTTAATTACCGTAAAATGAGCATTTTCAATTCGTGTTTACAATTATTATCATTTAATCATTGGATTACCAGAAAAAATTGAATTATGGCGCTTGAGGTACGATGGTTGCTGATAAATGGCTACCATCACTCAAGAGAACACAAATCGGAAAATATTGATCATAGTTCCTATTGTGTCCCTAATTCTATTTTCTCGACCCATTTCGAACCTTTTTACATTTGTTCTGACTGTTTTTAAGCATTTTTGAGTTTGGTGACTATGCTCAATATTTCCAACTTTCAAATCGATTGTGCTTTGTTTCAATGCTTCGTTCCACCAATTAATCTTCCGTCAATTTGATTGCCTGTTTTCTTCACTCATAGGCAAAGAGCCCAATGGGTGGATGGCGATCCGAGAGAAAAGACCAATTTTCGCAATTTGTCTCTCTCTTATTTTATTTTTTATAAAAAAAATTGAGGTAAACAAAATTTTATTTTTTTAAAATTAAGCAATTTAATATGCAAAGTATTTTAAAAATGTGCCCATTACTAACCTATCCATCCACCCACACCTGCTGCTTGGTCTAGCGTACAATAATAATAATAATAAGAATAGCCTTCTTCATTCCGTCCGTCCGTCGTCCGTTCCCCGTTAGTTGTTGAGTTATTCACCCGCCCCCCACCCGCTTCTCCGCAAATTACCATCATCTTTAATCGATGGCGTTGAGCGCCACTGATGGGGGGGGAGATGGGGTTTGGTTTAAATCCAATTTTTTTTTATTAATTTTTTTAAATTTTTATATTATTTTGGCTCAAAATTTTCTTACATTTCGCCCGCTCATCCGTTCTCCCCATTTCCCACCACATTCCCATTCTCAGTAATAAACCCAGCCCATCAGCAACAGCAGCAGAAGCCCCCTCCTTTATAAAGGGAATGGTTCTGCTGCGTCCACATTTTCTTCGCCCATTCCTCCGGCCATTTGCCTGTTTTACTTAAACATAATTGATTATTTAGTCAATTTCTTTACTTCAATAGTTCTAAGAATTTTTTTTCGTTTTTAAAAGCCTCTCAAATCATATTTTATTTTTATACAGCCATTCATAAATATTTTAATTAAGAATAATTATTTACACATTTCCATTTTCGTGCCAGTGATATGCGTCCGAATGGGAGGCCAATGTAAAAATAAAAATTAAATTAAATTAAATCCCATTATTTGTTATTTATTAAGTTTTCTTATCTGCCTTTTTTTGGCAAAATGCCGGGCACTTTTTGAGGACGAAGACCTGTGCACGGACAGATCGTGCTATCCGGCAACAGGGAATTTGCTAATTGGGAGAAAGTAGCGTTTTAAATTATTTAATAATTATGCAGCGCGGAATTTTGAATCCCGATTCCATCCGGGCCCAAATAATAAATCCATTTTATTACAATTATTTTATTTAATTCTTTTTTATTACAGACAAAAGCTCCACGCCACGTCAACATGCGGTAATAAATTTGAAACAAAAATTTTATCTGTTGCTTAATTTTGTTCAGGTATAAGAAAACCGCAGCCCTATTGCATTGTGTCGCACCTCGAAGTCGATGTAAAATTTTAGTTTTTTAAAATTTATTTGATTAATTAACTAATTAATTTGAGAAATGCTCTTTGTGCGACTCGCGCCAACCATGGTCATCCGGTAAACAAAAGGGTGTCATTTTAATGAAATGTAATTATTTTGATCATTTATTTTTTAGGTGTTGCCGGCATGCACAGTCATCGCATTGAAAATGTTGTATTGGAAAATGTGGGCATAAATTATTATTATTTTTTAAATTATTTTTTATATATTTTATCATTAAAAATGTTATTCTCAATTCAATTTGCAGAGTTATGAAAATCGCACAAGCAGCTGGTGGCAATCCGAGAATGGAGTACAGGTCGATTCAATGCATTAATATTTTTATTTTGAATTAAAATAATTTAATGCTTTTTTAATTAATTGGGACGTAAATAAATAAATCCCTTGTTTTTCCGACGGCCCAAAAAAAAAAAACAGAAATCGGTTTTCCGAGCCCAAAAATTTCAGAAATTGTATTCCGAGCCCAAAATAATCTTAATAATTATTTGTCTCATTCTGCAGAATGTTTCAATTCAACTTGATCTGGAGGCAGAATTTCACTTCACCCATCTGATCATGATTTTTCGTTCATTTCGTCCAGCAGCAATGTTCATTGAGCGATCCAAGGATTTTGGCAAAACTTGGTATAAAAAACTTAACAGGCAATATTCCGCCAGATTTACATATTCATCAAAATTTAGAGACAATGGCCAAAAATATAATTGTTGCCTTTTCAGGACCATTTACCGCTATTTCGCCTATGATTGCTCGGCCTCGTTCCCGAAGTAGGCAAAAAAAAAATTAAAAAAATAAATATTATAAAAAAAAATCGAGTTTCAGCATTCCCGAGGGGCCTCCCAGAAAGCACAATGATGTCATTTGTACCAAAAAATATAGCAGTTTTGAACCGGCAACTGGCGGAGAGGTGCAGAATTTTTTTAATTTTTAAAAAATTGCCATTCATTGCCATAAAACAATATACGGTATTTATGTTCATTAACATTCCTTCGCTTTGTGCCGGATTTCTTCTGTCAAAAGCGTCGGGCTGGCGCCAACAAATACAATAAAGAGCCGGGTCTAATAATAGAATAAATACGGTATACAAACTAACAATAATTATTCAGTTGGTTTACAAAGTGATTTCGCCTCACATTCCCACGGAGGACCCATACGCACCGGAGATTGCGGAACTGTTAAAAATAACCAATTTGCGCATTAATTTCACCAAATTGCACACACTTGGCGACGACCTGTTGGACTCTCGGCCGGACATTGACGAAAAATATTGGTCGGTCAGCCAAAATTATGTGCATTAGGGTTGCACGAGAGGGGCTGAAGTGTCAAAAATTCGGTTTTTAGGGGTGTATTTTTCGATTTTTTAAACCCCAAATTAAGGGGGGGGGTGTATTAAAAATTTTTAACCGTTTTTTTTACCAAAAAAATACCATTTTTTCCCATTTTTGTCTGTTTTTCAAAAATATCGGCACCGCCGGTAAAATTTTTGAGAATTAATGCAGTACAGTTTAGTCGTTTAATGGATATACTGTATTTAACTTGTTTTAAATCGACCGCACCCGCTGTCCTTTGTTTTTTTTGCATTAGAAAAACTTTTAAAATTTTTAACACCTCAATTGAAGGGCCAATGCCAATGCCATGTTCCTGCTACGGGCATGCCCAGCGATGCGTTTCAGTCGGTGATGAACCGCTACATGCGGCAAAGTATATTTTTTGTTGAGATTTTTTAAAAAACATTTAAATTGAGTTCGCAGCGAGGGTCCAAAATTTTTTTTTAATAATATAAAAATTTACCGGCGCCGCCTATCGGCACCGCCGCCCCTCCTTTGATCCCCAATTTTTTTTTTTTGTAAAAAGCGCGCCGCCGCGCAGCGACCGTGTCCGCAACACCCCCCAGGGGCGATGATGGCGAAAAGAAGGGGGGGGGGGGGGAGAGGACGGAAAAAAATTTTCCGACCCCCTCCCCCTTTTTAATATATGTTGCATAATATACTTATCTCAAAAAAAGTTTTTCAAATGTTTCAGTCTCCCTGACATGGTCCATGGCCGTTGTGAATGCACACATAACACAAAGGGACTGAATTGTGACCAATGCCAGGTGGAGTTCAATTTATTATTTTAATTAGATATATAATATTTTTCCGAAAATTTTATTTTATTGCACATATTGTAAAAGGATTTCTACAACGATGCTCCATGGCGGCCAGGCATTGGCGACCAATCCAACGAGTGTCGACGATGCGAATGCAATGAACACGCCACAAGGTGGAGTTGAAAAAAAATGCCTAAATTTTTCTATCAATTACTTCCTGCCCCCTGTTTTTAGATGCCATTTTGATTGGGCTGTGTACAATGCATCCGGCTTTGTGTCGGGCGGAGTGTGCGACGACTGTCAGCACAATACGCAGGGCAAAAATTGCGAACAATGCAAGCCGTACTTTTACAGGGACCCACAGAGGTTTGACGGAATTTAAATGCATTTTTTAATTTCAAAATTTGACTTCTTTTTTTTCGGTTATGAAAAAAGGGCGAGAGAAAAGGTGTCAATGTTGGCGCACAACAATTATTTAGGATACATAATAAAAACCGTGTTTCTCTCCACTCTCTCTCAGTACCCAAAATTAAATTAGTTTTTTTATAGAATAATTCGGGACCCATATGTGTGTCGGCCGTGTCAATGCGATCGACGGGGCTCCAAAAATGAAGGCATTTGTGTGGGCGAGGAGGACCCACAGCGACAATTGGTGGCCGGACGATGCTATTGCAAGGACAATGTGGAGGGACAGAAGTGGGGAGAACGAAATGACAAAAGGCTTAAATTTTTTCTTTAGCTGTGATCGTTGTAAGAATGGCTTTTGGGATTTGTCAGCGGACAACCCGTTGGGCTGCAAATTGTGCGGATGCAGAACCATTGGCACACTGCACAACCAGGGATGTGACAAACACACGGGCGAATGTCGGTGTAAACCTTTGGTGAGTGGTGCCACCTTTTTCTTTTCATTTTTATGTGCCGACATTTATACCCCGGGCAGATATTTTTCAAAAAAAAAAACAAAAAATTTATAAGAAAATTTCATTAAAAAATTTTTTTTTTTTGAAAACAGGAGTCACGGGGTCGCGTCTCGGTCCATTTTACATATCCCGGTTTCGGCCCATTTTCCATATCCCGGTCTCGGCCATTTCAAATTTTGGGCTCTAATTAATACAATTTTAAAATTATTAATTCAATTCAATTAGGTGACTGGCCAATTCTGTGACCAATGTTTGCCTGAACACTATGGGTTTGGCAAATTTTTTAAATAAATATTTTTATTTTATTTATGTAACTATCATTTAAGTCTGTCAAATGACACAAATGGTTGCAAACATTGTGACTGTGATCCTGGCGGCTCTGAAGTCAGTGCCTTTAATCGAAAAAAAAAAATTATTAATTAATCATTAAAAATGAAATATTTTATTAATTTAATTCATTTTTGAAGAGTACCCATTGCACTGCTGAAGAGGGCAAATGCAGGTGCAAACCGAACTTTGAAGGACGCCGCTGCAATATAACCACCAGTGGTTATTATTGCCCAACTATCGACGAATTCACTTTCGAGGCAAAAAAATCTCTACTTAATTTTATTTAAATTAAAATGCATTATTAATTGAAAATCTGATAGTCATTTCTTTATTCGAGAAAAGTTGAAACCCGATATTTTTTTTTCCAAACCACAAAAATATTTAGGTGTTTTCATTCAGCCATTTAAATAATTTGAAAATTTAAATTATATTTAAAATTCTTTTTGTATTTGTTCCTTCTCTTTAACAAAAAAACATTTGCAGGCAGAATCCATCCTATCAATGCCAAACAATGCCGAAAGTGTGGTGCGCGAATTTTCGCCGGATCGGCCCCGGACATGGACGGGCGAGGTTTTGTTCGAGTGCGCGAGAACACCAACCTCACATTTGTGGTAAAAACTGAAATAATTAAAAATATATATATATAAATGCCTTACCCAAAATTTGCAAATATTTAAATTGTTTTTTAATTTAATAAGAAATTACGCTTAATTTTTCAATTAAAAGGTGGAAGGTCTGACAAAAACTGGCCACTACAATTTGGTTGTGCGCTATGAGATTGTTCCAGATGGTGTTTTTTTTATTAATTTTTTAAAATTAATTGTAAATTCAATTTGAATGTTTTCAGACCCAATCGGATGGGAGGACCTCAAAATCACCATTGTCCGACCCGGAGACCCGAGCCCTGACAGCATTTGTGCCAATGCCATGCCATCGGATGATTTCATATCGGCTAGGTGTGTACATACAATTGTGCATTTTAATAATAGTTTTCTTACATTTTTCTAAGGCTGCCTCCTCGATCCCGCTTTTACGAAATTCACCCTGCCATTTGTTTGGAATCCGACACTCGCTACGAAATACGGCTTTACTTTGACGAGAAACGGCGCGGCGCACCGGACATCCGTGTGCATGTAAATTTTATTGCCTACATTATACCCCACCAACTTATCCCGAGTAAATAATTTTTTGTTCAAAAATTCTTTCGGATTCGTACATTACAGACTGCGAGGAATTGTTCAATTTATTTTTTCGACCATTCCTCTTTAAACATTTGACATTTTTGTCCCGAAGGGGTATTTGGACTTCAGCCCTCTGAACCATAATAATTCAGTCTAAAATGTTTTCTATAAAAATTACACACCGAGAGGTACCAAATGTTCAATTTATTTAGGGGTCCGTTGGGAAACCGGCGGGGGTTCCCGAGGAGAAAAATTTGAAAAAAAATTTCTCATTTTGGCACTTGAAAATATAATTTCCAGGCCCTTGTCGATTCAATTGTAATTGCTCCGCCAACCGACAGTCTTCAAATTTTCAAAGGCCCTGACGTCCAAGCGATGACGCGAAAACAATATTATGAACAGTAAAAAATAAAGTAAAAATTCGAAAATTTTAATGATTTCATTTGTCAGTTACCAATGCCGTGCGTTCACTCTCGGGCTGACACCCGCGCAGCAAATGCCGGCCGAATGTTTGCAGTATGTGTGCGTTGTGGCTGGTGAAATTTTCCAGAAGGCACATGAGTGCGAATGTGACCTGACGGGTGGGTTGCGTTTTTTGGGACAGCAAAAACGAAAAAAAAAACATTTTTTGCTTAAAATTTACAGGTTCGGTGTCCGGCATTTGTGAGCCAAAGGGTGGTCAATGCGAATGTAAACCAAATGTTGTTGGAAGACGGTGGGCATCATTTTTTTTTGATTTTATCTGTGACTAGAGACCGGAAATTTCAAATTTTCGGATACTGCTGCGGGATTGGAACAAAATTTTTTGCGGGACGGATCCACAGGATTCATCCCGAAAAATCTTTCAATTTCAAAAAAAGCAGCATTTGGGGGATTAGCATCTTAATGGTTAGCGCATCGGGATCTGATCAAATATAGCGTCTGGGTCGGGAATTTCACCCGGGAATGGTTGTCAGGGTCAGACCCGTTAACCCTGTTTATTCATACTGAAGTTGTGACCGTTGCGCGGTTGGCACTTACGGATTTGGTCCATCCGGCTGTTCGTCTTGCGATTGTGACAGTGTCGGATCACTTTCAAATGTTTGTTTTATCTCATGTGATTACTATAAACATTTGAAAATTTGTTCAAACATATTTAAGGCGTGCGACAAACAATCGGGCCAATGCGAGTGCCGTGAACGTGGCATCACTGGACGCCAATGCAACCAATGCCAACCAGGATTTTGGTAGGATCAGCTTGCTTCCCACACACGAGAAAATTAAAAAAACTGAATTTTGTATTTAAAGTTTTTTTTCGATTTGTCAATAACTTTTTTTATTTATCTAATTTTTATTAGAAAAAAATCACTATGAAAAATTTTTTTCATTTTTTATAAAAAAAAATTTAAGGTAGGAAAACGATGCGGGGGTGGAAAAAAAAAAGCAATTTATTGAATATTTGTCCAGGAATTTTCCGGAGTGTCGCACCTGCCAATGCAATGGGCACGCGTCCATTTGTGATCAACGAACAGGCGCATGCATTGACTGTCGCAACCTTACCGATGGCACACATTGCGAACGGTCGGTCTCTCTCTTCCGTCCCGAATCAAACCATTCCCCCCCCCCAAAAATACGCTAATCAAATTAATTAATTTTAAATTCAAGTTGCGTGGACGGTTACTACGGCGACCCTCGGCTTGGCATCAACTTGCCTTGCAAGCCATGCCCCTGTCCGGGTGGGCCGGGCTCGGGCTTCCAACATGCTGACTCATGCTATTTGACGCCACCGCCGAGTCCGACAGTCACATGCAATTGCCGGTTGGCGTTTGACAAACTAACTAATTTTCAAATGGATTTCTCTCGCTCTGTGTACTGTACTGTATTGATCAATTTTGTAGGTCTGGCTATGCTGGCGAGCGTTGTGATCAGTGTGCCGTCAATTATTGGGGAAATCCGCGCGAAATCGGGTAAAATTATTGGATTTGATTCTTTATCACATTCCTCAGCATATTATAATTCAATTTGAACATGTTTAGCGGCTCCTGTGAAAAATGTGACTGCAATGGGAACATCGATTTGAATGTCTGTGATTTTGCGATGCTTTGGAAACGAAAAATAATTTATTTATTTGATTCTTTCCTGAAAGGTGCCGGAGAGTTGTGATGCGACGACTGGGGACTGCTTGAAATGCTTGTACAACACAGACGGAGACCAATGTCAGCATTGTGTGGACGGATTTTTTGGCGATGCGCAAGCACGCACATGCACACGGTGGGGAGGGGGTCGGGGCGGGAGTAATTTGGCGAAATGTTTTTAACGGACATTTTTCAAATCTCTCTTACAGTTGCGTTTGCAATAATTTGGGCACCAATTCGAGTGCTGGCTCTTGCGATCGTGTGTCTGGCCAATGCCCATGCTTTGCCAATGTGGTCGGGCCCCAGTGTGACCAGTGCGCACCGCTCCACTACGATTTGGCCAGCGGCAAAGGTGGAATGCGCGAATTTTTAATTTAGAGGCTGATGGATGGACTCGTCGAATGGGGGGGGGTCAACTGAACGATGGCCAACTGGGCGACAGCTTGGTACAACTGTGGAAAGAAGTTATACAATAGTATACCCAAAAAGCCGGCCTGTCACCCAGTTGGCCATCCAGCGCTTAGTTTTCCCTTTCCTGATGGACTTTGCGCAGTCGAAATTTGATCTATTTACACTCTATGAATGATTGAATTCATTGCAACATCATAATCAGGCTGTTCGGCGTGCGCATGTGACCCTAACGGCGTGAACATTGACCCAAGCACGGGTGAACCATATTTGAAGGTTGGTTTATTATTATTATTTTTAAAAATTATTTCATTGTTAACAAAACGTTTTGCTGGACGATTTTCTAGACCATCTGCTGTTTAACTAAATAAGAATTTTTTTTTTTTTTGCAAAATAGTTAGAAAAGTCAGTCGTTTAATGAGTATTTTGGCCCTGACTTTTTTTTATATGTGTTGAAAATTGTTTTTTAATTTTTAAATTAATAAAGTTTAACAAGCGCTTTCAAACAGTACCAAGAATGAAAATCGTCTAAAAGATCATCCTTGCTCCGTTTATTTTTCTCTAAATTATTAAATAATAATTTTTTAAGTGTAACGACATTGATGGACAATGCCATTGCAAGCAAGGAAGAGGGGGACGAACTTGCGCGGATTGCCAAGACTTTTATTGGGGTGCAAAAAATAAAAAAAAAACCATTTTGGCCAATTATTATTTTTTAGGTAATCCACTGGCTGGGGAATGCATGCCATGCGAGTGCGACACCTATGGGTCGCAAACGTTGCAGTGCGATCGGCAGACGGGGAACTGCATGTGCAAACCGGGCAGTGGAGGCCCAAAGTGTAACCAATGCGCACGAGGGTAAACATAACGCCACAGATTAACTTAAAAAATGATTTTGAAAATTTACTCACATTGAACAGTTACACTGGTGTGTGGCCTCGTTGCCAAGCGTGCGGTGAATGCTTTGACAATTGGGACGCAATTTTGCAAACACTTGGCCAAGAGTTGGAAACATTGATCGGCCGTGCCAATAACATTGAGGACACCGGTGTGAAATTTTGTGAAAAACCCGGTAAAAATTTTTAATTTATGTTACTTTCAGGAATTTCCTCGGAATATGATGAAGTTTCGTTGAGATGGAAAATAAAATTGGTGAAGTGAAACGACGCATGGAAGGCATAAACATAACAAAAGTAAGTAAAAAATATATCTTTTTTCTATATTGGAGTAATTTCGTCGCGAGATTGTAACATTTATTTCCTCCTTTAAACAGGAAGACATGGAACAACTTCGTCGACAGATGGACCACCTGCAAAAGCAAATAGACACAACGCGGGAAATGTTGGCGGAAAAGAATCAACGAGTGACCCGCGTCAGCACAGAAGTCAATCTGGCGGAGGAGGGGGTTAAGGTACAAAACATGGAAAATTTAAAAAATTTGGACAACAATTTTTTAGAATCTGAATGAGAGTGCACAACAAATTGTGCAGTTGGCCAACAATTTGACTGAACGGGCGGACAAAATCCGACAGGGCGACATCAAGGTGAAAATGAGGAGTTTTGAGAAATTTGAAATTTTTTCCCCAAAAAAAACGCAGGGTGCTGCCGAAATCGTGGAGGAAAGCAGTCGAAAATCGGCGGAAGCTGAACGGGTCATTGCTCAACAGTTGGAATTGATCAGGTGCAGGGGTTGCACTTTACCCCCCCCCCCCCCCCCGAGAGATTATTTTAAAATCTATCAAACTTAAAATTTTCATGAAAATTTGTTAAATTTTTTCAATATTTAAGCCAAAAACCCTAATTTTTAAACATTTAAAAACCAAAATTTCGAAAATTTTAGAGTTTTCTTGATTTTTAATAATTCTACGAAATTTTCTGCGTTTTTTTAAATTTTTATTTTGGTATAATTCACGGCATGAACGACCTGCTCCAAAGTGATGGACTTCTTTTTCTATCATTTACAAATTAATTTAATATTTTTATTTGTTATTATTATTCCAAAATTCAGCCAATCCGAATCTGATCGACTCAGGGCAGAGCAGTTGCTCAATGAGCACAAACGTGACTTTGACCGTCAATATGAGGAGAACAAGGCGCGCTTAGAGGACATCAGCAACACGGTGCGTATAATTAATGGATATTTCATTTTAAAAACATTTTTTTAATTTGCCAGATTTCTTCCATCGATGGTGCCCTGCCCGCATTGAATTTGGAAGTTTGCGGTGCCGACTCTGCTCCATGCGATGCCGTGTGTGGTGGACCTGGTCCAACCTGTTCACGTTGTGGCGGTTCATCGTGTCCAGGCACATTAAATTTGAAAAATATTAAATATTAACGCAACAATTAAAAATTAATTTTAATTTCCCATTATTTAAATTGTATTTTTTACATTATTATATTAGGCTCCGTATATAAAGCTGAACAAGCCAAACATTTTGCACACGAAGCTCTCGAAAAGGTGGAGACAAAGCAAAAAGAAGCTGAAGAGGTGAATTATTTTTATTTATTTAAATTTTTGTTTTTCATTAAATATTTAAAATGCGTTTATTAATTAATCAAATAATAATTGTTTATATAAAGCTTCTGAAAAAAGTGCGAGATGTTCTGCCCAAAACGCAGGAGGCACGCAAATCAACAGAAAAAGCATTGGAAAACTCCAAAAGAGAGGCAAAATTATAACAAAAAAAAAAAGACGGGAAAATGCCAAATTTTAAAATTTAGTCCGAACGTATCAACAAAACGCATGATGCATTGGTGGCACAAATTGAGCAAATCAAAAATTTCCTTGAATCCGAAAGGCATAGGTCAAATTTACAATAAACAATTTAAAAATAATTTATTTAAGCGAATTGTTTAATTTTAGACCTGAAGACATCAGGGCCAAGGTTGAACACATTCTGAACATCACAATTCCATTCAATGAGGAACAAATTCGACAACTTTCTGAAAACGTAAAAAATGATTGCACCTTTATTTTTCTAGGAAAACCAAAAAAATTTATGAAAAATTCGCCCCAATTTTTTTTTTATTTTCAAAAATCATTTTTTAATTAGCACCCCCCCCCCCTCTCCCTCCCCTGAAATAAAGGAAGCCCTTTTCAAGGGGTGTTGAAAAATAGACCATAGATGGGCTCTAATCCAGTAATACGGCATTTCCCCCAATTTTCGTTTTTCCAGATTCGCCAAAAAGTTTACGAGGCAAAAGAGCCCGAGAAAATTTTGACTGAAACGCATGCCAACAAAACAGCTGCTTCGGAGTTGCAGGCAAAGGCCGAGAAAGCCAGCCAAAGGGCAGCGTCAATCCACAGTAAAATGATGAACATTGATTATATAAAAATTGAAAATAAAACACTGAAATTATCACCAAGATGTCACAGTAGGCATCAAGGAGTCGCTGGACAAGGCGGAGGAGGCTCAGAAACAAGCGCAGATGACACTGGACGAAGCCAATGCCAGCATTGAAAAGACAAAGTCACCATTTACGGGAGCAGCTCGCCCCCCCCCCCACCGCCGTTTCCGATTTAAATTTAAAAAATTTTTTAAGGAAAAAAATCAGAAATTTTTTTTCTAAGAAAATTTCAAGAAAAAGGAATATACACTGGGACTAAAAATCTTTTTTTTCCGTGCCCCTTTGGCAAAGTCCAGGCGGGGCCCTGATCCCATCCGGTCTACAATTGTGTATATGTAAATTGAAAAATTTATGTTTCTTCAGGTCCACCCTTTCTTTGACAGAAGATGAGGTCAAATCATTGGAGTTACGTGTTGACGAAGCAACCGATCGAACTCGGAAACTGGTCAACATGACTGGTGAAAAAGCAACCGAAAAATAAAATTCAATTTTTCTTTTTTCATTTTAAGACCATCTCAAAGCGGAATACATTAAAATTATGTCCAACACAAAGGCAGCCGGCCAAAGCGCCGCCGGCGCATCGGAAATTGCGGACCAAATTGAGCAAAAACACAATGCTATGAAGGTGAGAAACAATTTTAAATGATATTGAAAATTATTTAATTGTCTATAAATCAGGTGACGGTCCCCAAGATTTTCGACTTGGGTTTTAAGGGGGCGGGGGGGGGAGGGTATTACAATGAAAAAATAGATCGGTCTGCTGTTTAGTTTTATTGCATTTGGCATGGTTTTTTGGAATTCCAAAAATTAGTTATCAAACTCTTTCCCAAAATAAATTTTTTTTTTTCTTTATTTTTAATTTATGATACTCCTAATGCCTATTATAATTAATTTTTTAATTTCAGTCCACCTATGACAAAGTGTTAGCTTTATTGGAAGAGAAAGAAGGCGGAAATGAGGAGCGGAAACAGCGGGCGGAAGAGTTGCGCAAGCGCACAACCGAATTGTTGGCAAAGATTAAGCGGAGTCGGGAAGAGAAAATTTGTGAGCTATTTTTTATTAATTTATTTTTTGTTTTTTAATTTTTTAGCCCTGATTGAACGTGCTGATTCATTAGACGTGGAACTGAACAATTTTCACACCTCAATTGAGGAACTCAGTGATCAGATTGATCAGGTGACCAGCGAAATTGATCGACGCGTTGAGTTCCATGCCACATGCGATGCCTAATTAAGAATTCCCATCATTTTGTTTCCACAATTTTGCCTTTTTAATTTATAATTAAAAAAAACGAAAATTAATGTTTAATTGTTTGATTCTTCATTCTTTCTTAAAATTGTTGCTTGTAAATGCGTGAAATATGTCAAGCAAAAAGCTATGTATTGCCAGACCTTGTATGCAATTTTTGTTTGTTTTGTATTTCGTATGTACTTGTGGTCGTTAAATGCAATGTATTCCAATCCCTTACTTCAAACTAATTTTTGATTGACTGAATAAACTTAATTTAATGCATGAGATTTTTTACGTGAAAACAGTTTAATTCACAAAAATCACAATAAAATGTCTAGAATGAAAGCCTTACAAATTAGTGTTGCTTATACAGAATTAAAAATTCTTTGGAATTAATAACAGTACGCCAAGATAATTGAAACTACAAATAATTTTGATATTTGAAACTTTTTTTGAAGCTTTTCTTTACGCTTCACATAGCGTGGTTTTCATATACATCCTTAACAAATTAGATTTTTGTCTGCATGCATATTTTTATGTTCACAAATCTTAAAAATGATTTAATTCTCAGCTTTTAGACATTTATGGGAAAAATAAAATTAATTTGGCCTACAGTTGCTGAAGAGCTACAAACTAGGTTTATGACAATAATTAATTTAACAAAACTTGAACTTAACATGTTACTGTTTATGTAAAATTAAGTGCTGAACGTCGTCGCCTTCAGCGCGACCGCGAGCAGCGGACAAAAGCGCGCATGGCGGGCATAAATCGAACCAGCACAACTCCCGACGAGAACAGCAAACCAATGGAGTTGACGGACAAAGGCAAAACACCCAAACTGAAGCAACAGGTTTCCTGGCATCTGAAACAGAACAAAAGTTTTTATACTTACTTTAAAAAAAAAATTTTTTTTTGATAGACACTCAGCCGATTCTTTGGGACAATGACAAAAAACAGTGCTCCAACTCCCGTTCCACCGATGGGTCAACAACAATTGCAAAATTACACCAATCCTAAGGTGAAAATAGCTAATTCTTCATATTACTATGTACAAAAGGAGAGTGGCCTGTTTTCACTCATATTTTTTCTATGTAAATTAAAAATTGAAGAACTTTTAGTTTTTTAATTTCTTACAATTATAGAATTTTCAAATAAAAAAAAGTTTGATTTTTGTTTAAAATGAATTTCTTTCAAAAAAATTTATTTAACTTAAAAATACGATTTTTTTTTTCTTTTTCTTTTTTTTAATTTAAAACTAAAAAAAATTTCGGGGAAACTGATATGGGGGAAGGTGTGTTTTATTTGTTGCTTATAAAATTAGGCTTATTTAATGGTCATGCATATGACAGCAAAGTCTATGTATTTTAAACCAAATGATTTTCAGCAGAAGCAGCCAAGGAAACGCAGCAGTCCCGGCTCATTGTCCACTTCAAGCTCTTCGTCAATCATCGCAATCAGCTCAACTTCTCCTACCGCTGTTCCTGATTCAGTTTCACCACCTTTCCGTCCTCTGGAGGTATGTTATCTTGGCCATTTTCAAAACAGTACGTCAAGTGGTATGACCGGCACTAATAAAATTGTCAAATTCCAACGTTTTCACATTTTTATGTTCAAAGGTTTTTTAAATAACAAACGAAAGTCAAATTTGTTGGTTGCATTGTATAAACCTTGTCGCTTTTTTGTCCATTTATATCGCATTTCCTTTCCACTTTTTTGAGTTATTTTGCAAATTTATTGTCAGAGAGGGCCAACACTTCAAAAAAATCATTTGTAAGAAATTCCGAAATTTTTTTTTAAGACAACTGGGCCTACTAACAGCAAAGCCACTAAATTGCATAATGCTGAAGAAATGCTTGCCAAGGCTGACAATGAGCAGAGGCGTGTTCAACGCTTTGTGAACAGGTGTGGCCAAGTTGGATAACCAAACCGGCGATATTAAAAATAACCAATAATTTTTTGAAAGTTATTAAAAACAAGGCAAAACTAGTCACGTTCTGGTACAAAACAGCTACAAATTCTTACTTTTCCGCCCCGGCGCTGAAAATGTATAAAATAACACTGGAGAACAAAATTTTGACCCGAAGAGCAAAAAAAAAGTGTTTGGATTCCTCCCTCCGATTTTTTTTTCTGACTACCGGCCTGGGTTGACCCCCACCTCCCCTTTTTCATGTATGATAATTTTCCAAAAATGCAATTTTGAGTAGCGCTACGAAAATTGTGTTCTTTCACATATAAAGATTTGTGAGAACTTAAATCTTTAAATTTAATTTTTTATTTAAATTTAGAATTTTTTATTTCTATATAAATAAATCTTTATTTAAAAGATTGAAGAAATCGTTCAATGAATTGGACCGAGAATCGCTGGCCAAGAATCTTGCATTTACAGCAGGTAGCAAAACATACTAACGAATAATCAAATCTATTACCGATTGATCCTTTTCTTTCATAGTCCGTCTCGACAGTGATGGTGTTGACAAAATACAGAACTCATTTTTGCGTTATTTGGTCCAAATGGAATTGGCCAAAAAGGAGCGAGAAACGAAAATGTGTGATTCCTTTTTTTAATATTTTGATTGACCAAAGCGAAACTATTTCCATTTCCAGGCGTGGAATTCCGATGGCGGAACGGAAAGAATTCCGACGCATGTTTGACGAGACAAAGATGCCAAAAGCAAACCCGCACTTTGACCAATTGTTGATATCCTTCAAATCGGGGGTATTTAAAAAAATCAATCGGTTTTCTCCAAATGCACCCGGGTGGGGTGCTGCTAGGCTTAACACTGGTGTGAGGAGTTGGAGAAAACCGATTTCATTTTTTACAATATATAAAACTCAAAGTTTTTCCCTCCTAGAAATATGAGGACTCTGTCGTACTGGAGCTTGAACAGTTTGCCAAATTTGTTCAGCTGCAGCCAGTTTTTACGATGAATCAGCAGCAGATTGGTCGACATTTTGGACGAGGTGCAATTTTAAAATTGACGTGGAATTTACAAAAAAAAAAAAATTCTTTTTTGAGCATTGGCACTGACACAATTCATTCACTCTCATGTACACTTTTTGAGTGGCAAAAACAAACCCAATAAAGGCATTAGGACCATCAGTGCCGGTCAGTAATAAAATATGTTTGTATTAATTTATAATTTATTTTTAAAATAATGATTCATCTATTTTTTGCATATTTTTGAAGAAAAACTGCTCACTTCAATGGCTGCTGATGGTTCGATGGGTTACACGGAAAATGTTTTACCTGTACTCCGTTTGTTCACCGCTTTTTTAACGGACATTAATAAATCGGAGGTATGTTTGTATCCAGACCGTACCCCATAAAAAATTTACATTTTTTCGCTACATGTTTAGCTGAAATCAACAGCCCTATCTGAACCTGACGTTCAACAAGTGCCAGTTCGTTCATTGCGCTCGCGTCCCATTAAAAGGGTGGTGTCGCCGACAATGGAGCAAACTGAGCAAAATCAGTTGGACGTGGTCAAGAAATTGTTGACATTCACTGACATTCTGGCAAGTCCATCGTCCATGTGCACTGTGGTGAAGAGGCAACATGAAAAATACATTTAGAATCATGGTGATGACGATGATGATGGGACCAGCAGTCGAAACAATGTGGTGACCACTCCAACCAAATCACATCCATTGAACAGTGTCAACACAGACGGATTTGTTGGTGATGGAAATAATGAAAAAGCAACGAAAAGTGACAAGGTACAAAAATAATTTTCTGTAAAGTTCATGCAAACTCATTTTACAATCAAAATTTTTCAATCTATAGTTTTTTGGTGTTCGAACCCAACTTGATGACCTCAACATATGTTCTTTCAACCAACTGAGTTTTCATGCGCAGCTGACTATTTTGGAACATTTTGTCGAGCAAATTCAGTCGACGGACTCATTCAACATTTACATCAAAAACCATTGCACGGAGGAACTTGCTGAAGTACAACAGAGGAAGGCAACTCTTGAAAGAGATGTAAGGAAACGTATTGGGTGGAGGAGTTCCGCAAATTTTTTATTAAAAATATTGGAAAATTTTTGATGCGCAGCTCATTGACTAGAAAACAATTTTCTGGGGGTGGATCTGAAGGCTTTTCCGTAATAATGCATTTTTAAATTAAATATGAAAATTTTGCACATTTTAACCAAATTTGTTAAGAAAATTGGCCCATTTTTCTGAAAAATTAAAAAATTTTAATTTAGGAAGTGGGGGTGATTTTTTTTTCCCTATCATGGCTCGGTATTTTGAGCCTTTTTTCAAAATTACTATTTTTTCAGTTAGCTGAAGTGCGTACTCAATTCGCTCTGCTAGAGAAGGACATAACTGTACCCAATGAAAAACCAGTTGATCTCTCCCTTATGTCTCGCAAACAAAGCGCCGAATACAATGCCAATTTGAAGAAATTCACCACATTGAAAAATGATATTAACTTGTTTGAGCAGAAATTGAAAGAAACAGAGAAGAAATGCCGGGTATACTTTAATCAATCTAAACACCCAGCAAAAATGACTGATTTTTGGCGCTTTTTGAGTTAGCTTTTTTAGGGAAATTAATGAGTTTTAGGGTCAGACGCCGCAGGGGGAAAAAGGGGGGGTCGAAACACCATTTGTGTATTATTCTCAACATAAAAATTAAGCTTTATTGAATCGAAAATTATTTTTAGATCCTCAAAATCAACAACAAATGTCGCGTTGAACCGCTTGGTCAAGACCGTTTCCACCGATTTTATTGGTTCTTTGCCGGCTCAGCCGATGGTTATGCAGTGTTTGTTCAACAACAGCAAAGGGTGGGCGACCATCTTTTTATTTTTTTAATTGGGCAAATCATCAATTTGTTATTTAATTAATTGTTTTTTAAGTGTTGTCCGTCTTATATTGACCTAAAAGAAATTGGCACTCAATGCACTTCCTCAAAAACTGATGTCAAAAAGCGCATTAAAAAGGAGGACAAAGTTGACGAAAATAACGACGAATTATTCATACAACGTCTGACTGAAAATGTGGAAGGAAGGTTGGACAAATTAATTTTTTCTACCGAAAAGTTTTTTTCCCACTTTTTAGATCTCCTTGTAGCACTGATGAAAGGTGTTGTTCAACAGAATGTTGGTGGTGCATTCAGAACATTGCACAATTGGATTTGCTGATTGACACGCTGACTTCGCGCGGTTTGCGTGAGCATCGACTGAAAAGGCAGCTGAACGCTTTCCGCGATCTGATCGAGGAAGGCATGGGCAAGGTGGAGCAGGCAACAGACAATGACAACAGCAAAGAGAATGTGATGGTTGATATGGATATCGATAACATCGACAACAATAACATTTGAATATTTTCCGGACGGTTAAAATGTAAAATATACAGTGGATTTATGATTTCCATTTTTTTCTCATTTAAATGATGATAAAAAACCCTTTAAAATGTCTGTTTGCATTGGTCCTTGTCCTTTATCGTTCGTTTATAATGTATTATTATTAATTTTCCAAAACCTGTTTTTGGAATGCATTTATTTATTACTAGTACATACAACCCGTTTCGTTACCATTGTAACGAATGAATTATTCATGGTATAACCTTAGTTCAGCGTTCATCCAATTATAAATTGATTGCCAAATTGCCATAAAAAGAGTTCCATTAAAAAAATAATAAATTAATTTAAATCAAATGTTCAGTTTAAATTGAATGGTTTCATGCACAATTCCTTCGTTAATATAATAAATTTGATTGAAATTGAAAATTTTATATTATATTTTCAATATATGCCAATAATAAAAAGTAATGCAGAAACAAATTCATCGACAATGCTGGGGAAATGCTCTCCACCTGTCACTAAATTGGCTTCAACAGCAGATGAAATAGAAGAGAGTGTGCCGGAGACATCTTCTGGGTGCTGGAAACGCTTTCGTCAATGGTGTGTCGTCGTGTTTAATTAAACAATTTTTTGAATTGAGTGTTTTTGAATATTTTGCTGAATTTTGTGTAGGATAAGCGGCCATAATTAAAAAGATATGCTTTCTAGAATTTAACACATTTGGTTTACAAAATTTTTTTTTAAAGGTGCGAATCAAAGTTTTTAAATTTCTGAGTTCGGAATCGGATAGGTCAAATGGGATGCTAGATTCGTGATTAAGCGACCCCGAAAATTTTGTACTACGGAAAAAAAAATTTTCTATGACTAGACGAAATTTTTGCAAACTAAATGGGTCTTCATAATTTGGTTAAATAAAATCAAAAAGCGAACATTCTTTAAATTGCGTTTGATAAGTATCTTTTATTTTTGGGCTGATATTTTCTCTTATTTAAGGTTCCATTGTTTTTGCGTGGTCACTTTTGACTTGGAATTGGGCCAAACCATCGAGGTTTTGTGGTTATTCATAGTAGGTGCCTTTAAAAAAATTTAATTTCAAAGGTTATTTATCCCGGGGATGCCACATTATCCGCACAGGAGCGTTCAGACCTGTGCTACGCGGCATTTCCGGACTCAAATTCGTCGGCACCATCAACCTATGGTCACAGTCCTTTGCGGAATATGAATCACACGGGGCTTAACCCAGGGTAAATGAGAAAATTGAGCTATCCGGGAAAAAGTTCTTTGCCTCACACAGCTGATTTATGAGGTTTTATTATTTTCAGGAAATATGGTATATAATTTGCCAAAAAATAAATTTTTTTTCCATAAAGAAACCCTAAATTTTTAGTCTTTTTTGTCCTTATTAGGTAAAAAAAATGTTTGGAAATATTGTTTTTAAACAATTTATTCATTTCATTTATTGTTTTCCGGTTCTTGGCACCCTATGTTTGAATTCCATTGTTTTTTGTTGTCCAATAAATGTGTATTCGTTCAGTTCTGACTCTTCCGATTCTATGCACCATTTTCGTATTCGGAGAGCATCTTTTAATGAGCAAAACAAGTAAAATGCATTTTTAAAAAGGGAAAAAACAATAAAACATTTGTTGCTTTGACAGCGTTCCCAAATTGGAAGAAATTGTGCCCGCCTCGCTATGGCCTGACCCACGGTTTTTCCACGGCTTTTCCTTTTTCCGACGTCAACGCGACCCGATGTTGCCCAGAGGCTATTTTCAGAAAGTAATTGTTTTTTTTATCAATCACAATATTCTGCCATATCCCTCTCCCAAGAGCATTGTTCTCGTCAGTGTTCTACCATTGGTTACACTTTTTCAACGTGTTCTTTACGAGGTGGCATTGGCATTTTTCACAAGTGGCGAAACTGCAATTGAAACAGGTCTCTTCTATCTCTCTCTCTTTTTGTGATCAGCCCGTGTAACATAAAAAAACAAAAAATTAGAGCGGTAACCCGAAGGCATTTTTCTAATCTTCGGCCCTTTAAAACCTGTATCCGTGACTACCGATAAAGGCCGCCTCGAAGAAGTTTTTTTGTGTTGGAAATTTATCCAAATTTCCAAAAAAATGCAATTCCTACTCCGCTCCCTAAATAAGACGGGCCTGTCTGTGATTAATACATTTTTGTCAAAATTAATTCATTAATTTAAATTATTTCTGTCACAGTGTGTTTTCAAATTGACCGGCATTGGCCTCCGCCTACAAAAGTTGGATGCCCACTTTCATTGCCGTTGTTTGGTCTCCATTTTCATTATACAATTCCTGACATTAGGAATTCCGACGGTCATGGATTTTTGTCTAAGGTCCAAAATACGAAAAGAATACCGTAGCAGGGGCTTTTCAACCAGAGAAAATTTTTTAAAAGTTTTCATGGTTTTTAAACAGTTATTACTTGCTCCGGTATGGGTAAAGAATGGCTGTTCGTTCGATCATTTTACTTTATTTAAAGGTCGAACATTTGCAATTGACTACCAATTGTACAACTTCAAAGTGCGAAAAAGTTTTTCTTATCGATAATGACGAAAGATACAATAGCCAACCGGACGAACTCACGGAAGAAGTGAGCCATTGGAATTTTTAACAAAAATCTACAAAAAAAAACAAAGAAATTGAGATTGACGGGTTGTGGCCAAAAAAAAATTACTCGAACAATTTTTTTGTTGTTGAAAACTTACAGGCTATAGGACTTGTAAATCGCCTTTAATCATACAATAAACTTTTATTTAATTTGAGTGAAAAATTGAAAAAGTTATTGCGTTTGACTGACGCCAATGTGACCTGGGCCCGAAATTTGCTCTCACCATTTTGTAGTTTGAGTTTGTCGATCACTGCAATAACAACAACAACTCCAATACGCTCAACAATTTGTGTGAACGTCGGATGATTGTGAGCTCTGAGATTAAAGCGGATCATCACTTTAACGAGTCAGTGTCCATTTTCCCATTGTCTGATCGAGAGCATAGTCTAGTTGCTGTTGTAAATTTTGGGCCTTTTTGGCACCGGCATCAAAAGTGATCAGAAAAAATCGATCAACTTTAACACCTTGGTAGGAGCCACAAACTTTTTTTTTCAAATGAACAGAAAGAAATCTCTTTTTTGGATTTTATGAATTTTAAAAAAATTTAAAAGTGTCGTTTAAAAGTGATTTGAACATTTGCAGTTCTAAATTTTCCATTGTAAATGTGGTGTAATGCAAATTATGGTCCACTATTAATTCCCCCAACTTTCAGCGTGATTTGGCTGTTACTGCCCCATCTTCAGCTGATTTGGGAGTTGGTACTGCTTGGCGAAGTTAGTTTGTTTGTGAATGCTTTTACTGTTTTTGTTTATTTGTTGTGCCTTTCCAACAGCCTTTGCTTGTTTTGGCACCGACCGCTTCACTGAGTTCGTCACTTGTCATCGCACTGATTACATTAATCAATCCGTTGCGTTATTATGGCGATTATCGTCCTTTCTTTTCCATCCATGACTCCGATTTTACAGAATTGAGTGCGCGACAAAATTGGTACAAAATATGTTATACCAAACGAAAATATCATTAGAGTTTTTTGGCCTTGGTTCGACAGACCCGGGATCTTGTCCAGAAATTCAGGTCCAGATTAGGTATGAAAAAGATGTATTTTCGTATAAAATTTTTCAAATTTGTTATTCCATCTAACCAATAATTTCCAGCCATCGATTTTTCTCATGGACCTGAATTTTTGTCCGAAAGAGGTACAACATGGAGCCTACGCTTATTTCCGAAATTCAAACTCCAAATATAATTCATAATTCACCTAATATCAATTCTAAAATTTTATTTATTTTTTCTTTTAGCTGTGTTAACAATTTTGTGCTCGGCGTCACCAATCCGTTTTTCTTGAAGGCTTTTGCGCATTGGCCCCACATTCTTAAAATTGGCCAACATTGCAACAACAAAAACAACCCGCAGCAGCGTCACAATGACAGCGCCTCAAGGGCGGGACCACCGGAAACAACACCAAAAGCAACAATTGCAGCAAAAGGCAACGGAAGAGAGGCGGCGGCGTCGTTCTTCAACGGACGCTGGGAAGTTGGACGCGTACTCAGAAACGCAAAAACAATAAAGTGTTCGAAAATTGACCATCACAAGTCAGCCTCCAAACAAAAATGCCTTTTTTAGACGACTCTCTGGCCATGCACAGCTTGACAACCAGGCCATGGGCGGTTTTTTGTCCACGCATCGTCAGTTCCTCTCGGATGACAAGTTGCTGGCGCAAAAGTTGCTCAAACGGGTGCCAAAAAAAATCAGCATTTTAATTAAAGTGTGCCAAGTTTTAGTCCGGCGACTCGGCTTTAAAAAGGCACACATTGGAACGGCATTTCATGGAGCTCACTCAGAGCTTCATCAATCCGCTTGAACGGTGTGGTGTAAAAACACTTTTTGACTTTTTTCTGCACAATTTCAAATATATTACCCAATTAGGTACATCGCTTCATTGCTGCCTCTGCGACGTCATTTATGCCCCTTTCAACCTGTGCCATCAATGCGCCCATTTTCATTGGATCAATTCCTGACTAAATTACAACATTTTGGGCATCCGGGTGTCAGAGGCGATTGGCAGGGTGAATTTTCTGAAAATTTTTTTAACCATTTCATTAAAAATTCCCAAAAATGTTTACCAGGACGGAAATTTAGAAAATTGAAATTTTTGGGTTTTTCTAACTATAAAGTTTTTTAGTAGAAAAGTTCACATAAAATCTTAATTTTTTAAAAACTTTTGATTAAAATGGATAATCTGTTAAATAAATAAGACCGAAATTTCCAAATAAATTGCGTTTACAATTAATTCACAGACTCAGAAAATGAATTCCAAAAAAAAAAAAATTTTTTTTTAATTATTAATTAATTACATTAAGGCCTCTACCGGCAATTTGTGACTCGGTCGCCCAACTTTATCGGCTGGTTGCAACAACGACGAAAACATATTGAAAAGCAACTGAAGGAGGAGTACTTGGAATTATTGTGCAGTGCAAATTTGTCCACTGAGGTTTTATGTCATAGAAACCAGGTCAGGAAGACACCAGAGACATACACTAAATTTTTTTTTTGCACCCTTTTTCATTTTTATTATTTCTGTAATTTTAGGTTGAAATTGTGGACCTGGTATTAAAATTCCGGGATCATTTGGCCGAATTGGAGATGAAGCATCGGGGCAGTGAACAGCGCGAAAACTGGAGCTTCTCCTCAACTCCGATGAAAGTGATTAAAATTGGAAAAATAAATTAATAAATTTTCAAAAATAAAATTGTTTTGAAGCAGCAACGTGTTCTGATCAGGCAACGAGCGCAGCTTCAACAACAGCTGAACTGCTTGTTGGGGTTGGTGGACGACGAACTTAAACATTTGCTGATGTCAAACAACACATTGAGACGAGCTGTCAGCGAAAATGCCGCGGATGGTCCTATCGTACATAATCAATGTTCATAAAAAATCAAACAAAACTCAATTTCTTCGAGGCTGCCGCGCTCATTAAGTACAAAAAACAAAGATAAAAAATTTCCATTTATTTTCCTCATTTAAAAGTTGAGCGTCCAACACATTTTTTTGTATACCATTATTTCGACCTTAAATTTTTAAATTTGTGGATAGCAGCGCTGCGGATTGGACACACAATTTTTTTGTTTCATGGGACGGGATCCAGTGGGGAGTTAATCCATCACAAATCTAGCAATTTATATAAAAAGGAGCATTTGCGCTGTAATTATTGTAAATAAAATCTCAATTTTCAAGTGTTTTTTTTTATCAAATTGCTACATGACAGTTGCGCTGTGAGATTCCAACAACCAATACATTATGCTCATGCCAATAAACATCCTCATTTTGTCTTATAAATCTCGATTTTTTTAGAGCAAAATTTAGCTTTTTTTTTGTCTACGCATTATAATGTTTGCATTTGTAACGATATTTTCGTATATGATTCATTTCATTTTGTACATTCTTTTTTGTTGTACATATCTTGTTTTATGTTAATAAAAAAAAACAAACCAACGTTTTCCATCATCCTCTTATTCTCTTTCAAAATTAATTTAAAAAAAACAATTCTCATTTTGTTATTTAAAAATATATTATTCAACAATACAAAATTATGCTTGCTCAACCAGCGCCAGCTGGTCAATTTTCAGTTTTTGTAACAATGGGAATAAAAATAAAATGAAAATGCTATTCTATATTTATGTGTGCGTCGTATATTGTGAGGAGGAGGGAGCACATACATAAATATTTGCTAAACGAGTTTGGGTTAACACACAAAGAGGAGGAGGAGGAGTAATAGGCAATAGATCGGACGGGGTTTTTGGTGCTTATTTAGAGGCAAGGCGCGGAGGAGAAAAATGCAAAAAAATTAAAACGTGATGATGGTGATTGTTACTCTCGAGAATTTTCGGTTGCGCGTTGCGAGAAAGCGACTAAAGAAAGCGATTAAGAAGGGGAAAGAGAAGAGAGGGTGAAAAAAGTGATCAACACGACATTTTACCACAACACAAATTGTGCAATTGTGCGGTACACTGCCCATTTTCCGTCCATTTAGGCGTTTGATTGTTTACCATAACAATCCTAAGCTTGGGATACTTTGCAATTTGAAATTATAAAATTTTCAAAAATGCGGCGGCTTTTCCTTGAAATTTTTAAATTTTTGTTCTCTCCTGCCTTGTTACTGGCCTCTTATTTGTTTTCCCAGAATTGTTTAAACAATTAAATTTTTTAAATTTATTTTTTATGTCGAACATAAAATTATTTGCTGTCACAACTCGCAAAATGGCTTTCCGTCACGCAATCAAATGTCTTTTATTGTTATCATCATCCATTTTTACATTGGGATTTGCCGAATTGAACGATGTTTGTGGAGAAGGTGATAAAAAGTAAAACATTAAAAAGTTTTTGAGATTAAAAAATAAAAATAAATAAAATCAGGTACATTATTTTATAGGACGGGACAAAGGAAATGATGGCTGTGGCACGCCAGCAGGAGGTCGACGTTTTTACTACGACACAATCACAAAACGGTGTCAACCATTTGCATACGAAGGTGAAAAAGGGCAAATTTTAATGCCACCCAACGTAGTCGGTACATAATTTTTTTAATAGACAAATAAAAAAAATTCGTTGAAAAATAAAAGAATTTCAGGGAAATAGAAAAAAGAACAAAAAATTTGTCTTCCCCAGAAATTAGCAAATTTTTTTTCAATTAACATAAATATATACCGTATTTCTTCGATTATACGCCCCCCCGCTCGAATATAAGCCCCCTTTGCGGAAAAGGGGGCGGGCGGAATGCATGAGAAGAGGCGTTAAAGAAGAAAAACGATTTTTGATGGGATTTAAGTCGAGATTTTTCTAAATTTTAAGTTTCAAAAAAAATTTTTCACAGACTCATAATTATATTGCGAATTTAATAACATTTATTAAAATATTTTCTTATAAATTTTAATTTGGAAATTTTTTGGTATTTTTCTAAAGGCAATTTTAGTGAAAAATTTAAAAATTCATAACACACTTTAAATTAATCAAAAACACATCAAGAAAGGCTTAAAAATAGAGAAATTATGGATAATTTTATAATATTTATTTGCTATTTTAAATACTTTTAAAACAGACAAAAATTTTCTGAAAAAATTAGTATTTTTTTTAAATTCGTAAAATATTTTAGAAAGACTAATTGTACAAACGGGACCCACGCGTTTCGGTGCTCGCGTTTCGGCGCCAGCTCGTTTTTCCACGATAGCTTTTTTCTTTGACATCCAAATCCAACATTGTTGGTATCATTCGAAAGCTCTTAACATATGCTCTATTAGCCTTACCAAAAGCGAAAAGATTTTCAAGCCTGGAAAAGAAAAAACTTCAAAAATTTCGACTTTTCGCAATTTTATGTATAACTTTTTTGGAAATTGTCTAATAGCGAAGCAATAGCTTAGAAAAAATTTCTGTTAATAAATTGCACTGGAAAAGATTTTGATGAAAATCACTAAAAAATTTTCAAGCAAATATAGAAATATTATACCAAATACATGTTTTGTTTTGTTAAAAATGGGTTTTTGGCCATGGGTTCAAATCCACATGCCTGCAACATTTTTTAAAAATTATTTTTGGGGTTTCGAGTTTGGATCAAAGCTTTGGAATTGGGCAAAATGGATGCCAAGTTCTTGATTAGTGGTTCCAAAAACCCTAAAAAAACATTTTTACAGGCAAGTGGATCTGAACCCATGGTCCAAAAAAACCATTTGCTCCCACCTATGATCCCGAATTCCAAAATCAGTTTATTTTTGTACTTTTTTTCAAAAGTCTTATAAAAATATAGAATAAACAGAAGCTTATAGAGGAAGAATTTCGTGTTTTTCAAAAAAACCTTTTCAGAACAGCGTTATAAATTTTTTTTTCTCAAAAAACGAATTTTTCCTAAATTTATGTAATAACTTCTTCATTTTGAAGATAGAAAATTCTAAAAAAGTATAAAATGCTCCAGATTTTTCTCTATTTTTAATGCTTTTTTGCACTTTAATTGATTCATTTAGAAGTGAATTATGAATTTTCAAACATTCGCCTAAATTTCCAAGGGCCAAAAAATGAAAAATCTTTTAAATTCAAAAATTTCAGATTAAGATTTAAATTGTACCATTATGCAAAAGCCAAAAATTTTGAGAATTTGTTGGAATATTTGACCTTTTGTTTGTGATTTTAAATTATTGTTGGCATTATGTTCTCATTTTTGCATTTTTATTTTTCTTCTCATTACTTAATTAATTATATTTCGGTTCTCTTTTTCTCTCCGATTCTAAAATATTTGTTCTTCATCTCCTCCGACGCTTTTATTCGAATTGTGTAATTTAATTTGTTTGGAATTGATATTATAAAGAGTTTTCCAAATTCCCGCTCCAAAAGCTAAAGGTTCCGGTCCCAATTAAAAGCCCCAATTCTTCGACCAAATCCGATCATTTCCAACATGGCGCTCCTGCCAACAGAACAGGTTTGACTCAACGGTTTCATTTTAAGGGGAGATCGGAGACTAAAAAGGGGAGGATTAACTGATTTGAGAAGCGTTATCGGTCCGGTTGGACGGTAATTGTTCCAATTGGAAGAAAAGATTCGGGCTGAACTTTTCTTTTCAAAAAGCGTGGAATTTGGAAAATTCGGTTGAATTTCCAAAGTAAAAGAAGCGAAAGGGAAAGTGAAAGGAAAGATCCGGTTGGACTTTGCCTAGAAGGGTCCGATTGGACTTTCATTCGACTGCGGTTTGGAAAGTTCG
Source organism: Heterodera glycines (assembly GCA_004148225.2). Classification (NCBI taxonomy): domain Eukaryota; kingdom Metazoa; phylum Nematoda; class Chromadorea; order Rhabditida; family Heteroderidae; genus Heterodera; species Heterodera glycines. Next base: position 12,601,049 of record CP049711.1, on the reverse strand, counting down.
GGTTGAACTCCACTCTCGCCACGCAAACCGCCTCAAAATCTTCAAATTTTTGCTGAACGTTGGAAAAGCAGCAAATCGGCGAAATTTTTTTTTTATTGACGAAATTGAATGGCATTTGTACGGAGCCCCTACTTGACGCGACGGCAAGCAGCAAATGCGGGAATTGTGTTGAACAATGATGGCGCCATTCTCCAGCAGCAAAACCCCCTTGAAGAATCAACTGAAAGCCATAACAGAGGATTCTTAAATCACCGAATTGACCCGCCATTGTTTCAAATTGATAGAAACTCTCCGATCTCTCCAAATTTGACACACCACAGCAATCATGGATTGATTTTACAGCCACAAATGACGGAGACCGAGCTGCGCAACCGACTTCTGAACGTGAGCATCGGACGCAACATTCGCAACGACAATGGCACTCAAAACGGAGACGCACCAAATTTGGGGCAACAAAACGGAAACGAATCGGTGGAAATTGGACAAAATTTGGAGCACGGCGGCGACGCACAAATGGAATTTGGACAGCAAATGCGTGGAGGTTTGCGTGACTTCGAAATTTTTGAAAATTTTGGTCATGAAAGAGGGGGACTGCAAAACTTTGGAGTTGAGAGAGTCAGCCCGAACCGACACCAGCATTTTGGAGAAAACCGAATGCAAAATCGACATATTAGCAGCGAAATTAGGGGTCAAACAAATGTCCGCGCTTCGAATAACCGCGAATTTGTGGAGCAGCGTCCATTGTTGAACCGACCGCCGTTAGCGCCTCAACACAGCGTCATCCACCGCCAATACATTCAGCATGTTGAATCGCTTCCACCGTCTTTCCCTTATGCGAACGAACGCATTCCACCGGCTCCGAGCTACGCGCAGCCTGTTTTTGAACAGCAGCGTCATCAGCCCCGACAAAATGCACCTAACCCCAGCCAAAATTTGGATGTTTTGCACAGTCTAGAATTTCATTTGGTGTTGGAAAAAATCCCAGATTTGAATGGGTCTGAGGGCACCGACGCAGTTCGACGATTTTTCAAGAAATTTGATGTTTATACGGCGGAATGGCCTGAGAAAAAGCGCATCAGTGCGCTGGAGAGCAAAGTGTATGGGCGTGCAGAACGTGCATTTGAGGCCGCAAAAGCGACCCAGCCGTTTCAGTACGCGCTTATTCGTCGCGATATGCTTAACCAACTAGAGGAAACCGACGCAACACAACTAAATGCGTTCGACGAATTGATGATTGGAGTAAAGCGGGGGGCAAATGAAACGATTGACGCATTGGCGAATCGGATTTCGGGCCTAGTACGCAGAGCTTATGTGGGATTGGGCCAACATTTGTGTGATGAATACGCGATCAAATTTTTGATCCGCGCAATGGCAAACCCTGAGCTGGCATTAAACCTCGAACTTGCTCGCACGCAAGGCATGAGTCTCGATCATTTCGTCTCACTTGCAGCGCGTGCGGAGTCTACCCAAAAAGCAGCAAAGCGTTTTACGAACCCCAACCCGAGAAATGTTGATCGAATGGACCGCTATGACAGCCATGGCGTACCAAACCAGCAAAATCGAAATTTTTCGTCACGCCCGGCCAACACTTTTCAGCGTCAGTACCCAAATTCTTTGAAGTGCTATAATTGTGATCAGCCTGGACACATTTCGCGTAACTGTCCGCGTAACCGACAACCATTTTCGCCACCGCAAAATTTCGAAAGGCAAATTGTGTCAAATTTTTCGGCGACTGGTGCTAACCGAGTTCCTTTAAACCATCCATTTGGCAACAACCAAAACCAAGAGGTTAAGCACCATAACCCATCAAGAAATTTTCTCCGTCAAAATTGTGTGACTGTACAAGAAGAAGTGCCTCATTTGAATGTGTGCCTCGGAAAAGTCGACCTTGACCCCGAAGTCACTGACTTCTTTGACAAACTCGGTACTGAGTGCAGTAAAAAGGAAGCTGTGGCATATACCATCGGAAAAGTTATGGTAACGCGCCTTTTTGTCAGTGATGTTGAGACTAATGCCATGATGGATGGTGGAGCGCAGACTTCACTAATCAGTGCAACGTTTCTTTATCAGTTGGTCATCGAAAAGCATTTGAATTTGTGGGAGGCAGGATTTTGCCATTCGTGCCCGAAAATCTCGGATGTAAACGGCAAATTGTTGGAGTGCCTTGGAACAGTTTCAATTCCCGTCCACCGAAAGGGATTGACTGAACCAAAACTGTGCACTTTCAACATAACAAAAGCCCCGATTGGTTTCAATTTGCTGTTGGGAACAGATGTTTTGGATGATTTGGGTTTCAAAATGTACGACGAACCGAATAACGTCGTAATACCTTTCGAGAAGGTTAAGCCCGAACGGAAGGACTTTCTGACGGTCATTTTTCGGACGACTCTCGAACCAATGTCATCGAAAACCGTCGAGTTGGATGTTGACCAAAAATTTGAAGGCTGTAAAATTGTGACATCGCCAATTTCGTCACAAATCCGACTGGAGTCATCGGTTGGTGTTGTCGAGAACGGCAAAATTGTTGTTCCAATAATGAATTTTTCGGAATCGAAAGTGACAATTGAGTCGAATGATAAAATTGGAGAGTTGGAAAAGGTTGAACAAATTTTTGATTTTGAGGATTTTTTCATCAGTCCGCTTCTTTCCACGTCTCAATCGGTTCTGCATGTCAATGAAATTCGCCAAAATGACGTGCAAAAGAAAGAATCGTTTGAAACTGAAGTTGGCACTCTTTCAGAGGACGATTCGGAAAAATTGCAGAAACTTCTTTCGAATTATGATGAAATTTTTGCCGAATTCGACAGCCAACTGACACAGACGGATCTCGTCCAGCACACAGTTGATACTGGTGATGCACTTCCAATTAAGTCGAAAATGCGTCCAGTTCCGTACGCATACAGGGAGAAAGTATCTGAAATGATACAAGATTACTTAGGACGTGATCTTATCAGGCCTTCACACTCACCGTGGGCCAGTCCAATCGTAATCGTCCCAAAAAAGGATGGAACACTTCGGTTTTGCGTCGATTATCGTGGTGTAAACTCAGTGACTCAAAAAGATAGCTTTCCTCTCCCGAACATCGACAACACTCTTCTTATGCTTGGCGGAAAAAAGTTCTTCACGACTCTGGATTTCATGTCCGGATATTGGCAGATTCGGATGGATGACAATTCTGCAAAAAAAACTGCATTTGTAACAGAATTTGGTCTTCATGAATTTACAGTTATGCCTTTTGGACTTACAAATGCGGTTGCAACTTTCCAGCGTTTCATGTCAAGACTCTTCGAAGGCATTTTGAACGATTTTGTCTTTGTCTACATTGACGATATTCTGATTGTGTCTGATTCATTTGCTAATCACATGAAGCACATTGAATCTGTTTTCCAGCGAATAAGCGAGGCTGGGCTGAAACTGAAAGTTTCAAAATGCCGATTTTGTTTGATCGAGTTACCTTTTCTTGGACATCTGCTCACCCGCGACGGAATAAAGATGGACCACGACAAAGTTAAGCCGGTTCTCGATTTGCCAATTCCGAAAACTAAAAAGGAATTGCACTCTTTACTTGGATTTCTCACATACTACAGAAAATTCATCCACTCCTTTGGAACAATTGCAGCACCATTGTTTAAGTTGCTAAGAAAAGAAGCCAAATTTTTCATTGGAGATGAAGAAAAAGAGGCGATCGCTGAACTTAAAGGGAAAATCTTGAGCGACGTCGTGTTGTACTTCCCAGACTTTGAAGCTGCTCAAAATGATCCGGAAAGGCAATTCATAATGATGACCGATGCCAGCAAAATTGGCATCGCAGCTATTCTTTGTCAACCGGACATCGAAAAGCGAATTCGGCCTATATATTTTGCGTCGCGACAATGCAATAAGCACGAAGCGAAATATTGTCCCACGGAATTGGAAGCATTGGCAGTTCATTTTGGTGCTAAAAAATTTGCCCAATTTATCACAATGATCCCTGTAAAAGTGATCACCGACCATAAATCGTTGGTTGGAATGTTCAGGAGTAAAACTGAAACGGGAAACGCACGAGTCGATCGATGGCTTTTGGAGTTGAATGCGAAATTCATACTAAAAGTTGAATATCGCCCAGGGAAACTGAATGTCATCGCTGATGTTCTCTCTCGTTCCGGTGCCCTTTTGGAAAGCGTCCATCCAGCGAAAGCTAAAGAAATTGTGCCGTTGTGCTCAGTTAAAAACATTTTGACTGAGGAAGCGGCGCTAAATTTGGAAGAGAAAGAGGAATGGGTGAAAGAAACTCGTAAAAGTGAGCTGAAAAATGTTTACGAATTTCTGTCAAAGAAAGTTCTGCCAACCGACCCTCAGCAACGACAAAGTCTCATGGACACATGCCATAAATATGCAATTTTGGAAGATTTGCTATATTTATGTGACGAAAAAGGCAGAATCCGTCTCTTTGTGCCACCCAAGTTTCGAACAGAGTTGGTCAAATCACGCCATGAAGGAAAATGCGCAGGACATATGAGCGGAAAAAAGCTCTATCTTCAGCTTTCGGAAATGTATTTTTGGCCGAACATGCTCGGAAGTTGCGTTCAAGAGCATCTGAAATGCAGAATTTGTGCCCACACAAGAAACGCGAGGGCGAATGAACCACCTTTATGTCCAATCAACACTTCTGAACCAATGGAACTCGTCTGTATGGATATTTTGGACATTGGACCGAGCCAGTCAAATTTTAAGTACATCTGCGTAATTGTCGACCACTTCAGCAAATACTTGATTGCGGAGCCAATTCCCAAAAAATCAGCAGATTCAGTTGCTAAAATTGTTGTTGAAAAATTGGTTTTGGTTTATGGCACCCCGAAACAGTTCCATTCTGACCGAGGGAAAGAATTCATGAATTCGACATTGGCTGAAGTTTCGAAAATGTTAGACATTAAAAGGTCATTCACTGCTGGTTATGACCCCCAGGCGAATGGATTGGCTGAAAGAGTGAATGGAATTCTCATTAAAATTTTGAAAAAATCCACGGCAAGTAATTGGACTTGGGACGAACGTTTGGCATATGCAGTGTTTGCCTACAACATAACTCCGTCCAACTCGACAGGATTTTCTCCATTTTCACTTATGTTTGGAAGACCAGCCCGATTCCCAGCGGAAAACATAGAAATTTTCCCTAAAAACCCAATTTACACTGTGGATTGTGAAAGCTACATCCAACTTTTCCGGGAAAACCTCCTGAATATGTTGGAAGAAGCACGAGCAAATTCGGAAGCAGCCAGAAAAGAAAGCAAACTTTGGTTCGATTCGCTGCCTAAAGTCACGTCAAAAAAATTTGCTACTGGTGAAAGAGTTATGGTAACCTTCCCAGGAATGCACCGTCGTTCTCCCCACAAAAAGCTTCTTTGGTCAAATTTTGGTCCGTATTTGATCACTGAAATTGGTGATTCTTCCGCAAAATTGGTGCCAATCGATAAAAAGGAGGCAGAACCAATCAAAGTCCCAATCGAGAGACTCATAAAAGTGCCAAAAGGAGTACCGGACATCTCAACTCTGCCAAAAGGGAAAAATCCCTTCAAAAATGACTTAAAACTAATGGCCATGTACGCGGGCATTTGTTGTGAAATTTTGGAGTTGTCAGAAATAAAGGAAAAGCCGTTAAAAGTGGAGGAAACGTCGCAATTAGGGACAATTGCTCAAATAAGGGAGGGGGATGGAGCAGAAATCGGAAATAAATTATTGGAAATCGGAAAAATGGGAAAGTTTTGCCTTACAGGACTCGGCTGGACGTCAATTTGCTGTCCAGGCTCAGAAAGTCACGAATTCTGCGAAAACTTGAAGTTGGAGGACTTGGACCCCGTGCTCGGAAACACCGAAATTGGATCGTCAATTGTCAAGACGCCGATGCAAGGCCTCCTCTCCGTTTTCGTCCTTCGTTCCGGCACCGTTCAATCAATGGCGGCTGCTCGCACTTTCGTGGAAATGATCTTTGAAAGCGGACCGAAAATGGAGTTGTGCACGTTCTTTGGCAAAAGAAGTGATTTCGTGGCCACTGGGAAATTTCCGAGCGATGAAGACCAATTCAAAGCCATCGAAAAATGGATTGCTAACTGTTACGTGGCACGCGAAATGCTGACGAAGACTGCCTACGGACCGCTAACAATGCAGCCACCGGAAGGCTTTGACCAATTGCGTGAAGAGGACCAAGAAGCATGGCGGGACATTTTTGACCAGTCGCCGTGGATTCTGGAATTGGTCCGTGCCGAGACTGTGCATAAGGCTGCCCAAATTGTGCTTCACCCACGCGTCTTTGTGGGGGACTCGTCTTCATGCCTTCTCCAGCCCTTTTTTGATCAGTCCATTCACATTGGACCAAAAGAGGGAACGCTGGCTGATGTGATTCGCGCCTTCAAACCAATTGTGGTCTCGACCCGAGTCAAAGTGATCGTCGTTCTCGCAGGGCGCGATTCACTCATTGCTGGAGAACCCGTAGACACCATTGTCGAGCAGTTCAAGCTCCTGTCCGGCCTCTGCAAGCGTTTTCCAGTGCAAATTCTCTGGTGCTGCCCTCCCTACATCCACCAAAAACAACACGAATTCGAACTGCTAGTGGTGCGCATGCAGCAGATCATCAACGACCCACCATCAATTGTGCCAATTTGTACGACTGAGTCCGGGCGGTCAGCGCTGGAGATCTTCCGATTCGGTAGCGGCTTCAATCAGCACATGGTTGATGAAAATGGTGTTATGAAAAATGCGGGGTGCCGAGCGCTGAAGGCTTGGATCACGACCCAAACTAATTTCCCCGGAAATTTGGAAATGGGGATCCGAACTGTTCGATCATTGGCCGTGGTCCCTTCGGAAAATCGGGCTGATTTCCGTCAGGTTTCCCGCCCTTCGCCAGCATTGGAAAATCGGGTTGATTTCCAGTGCTCTTCACGTCCAAACTCTTCGGGAAATCGGGCTGATTCCCGTCGAGCTGAAAGTCGTCCGTTTGTCGCTCCTCGTTTTCGCCCCTACCCAGCTGATCATCGCCATTTTGACCGCCGCAGTTCGTCGACTTCGAATCAATCTCGAAATCAGAGCCGTTGGACGTGTGCTGAGTCGCGAAACCGAAACCGTTGAGCGACTGTTCTGTTCGACCCCAGCCTTTCCGTCAAAAGCAGGGACGCTTTTTTGTCAGGGAGCGGGGATGTTGGAATATTTGACCTTTTGTTTGTGATTTTAAATTATTGTTGGCATTATGTTCTCATTTTTGCATTTTTATTTTTCTTCTCATTACTTAATTAATTATATTTTCGGTTCTCTTCTTCTCTCCGATTCTAAAATATTTGTTCTTCATCTCCTCCGACGCTTTTATTCGAATTGTGTAATTTAATTTGTTTGGAATTGATATTATAAAGAGTTTTCCAAATTCCCGCTCCAAAAGCTAAAGGTTCCGGTCCCAATTAAAAGCCCCAATTCTTCGACCAAATCCGATCATTTCCAACAAATTTATACAGGGAAAGGGGTTGAACAATAAAAGCCCCCCCTCGATTGGACCCCCCCCCCCTCGAATATAAGCCCCCTTTGGAGGGGGGTTGAACAATAGAAGCCCCGGGGCTTATAATCGAAGAAATACGATATATGTAGTGTTTTCAAAAAATGTTATCACAATTTTCTTGCATTTTCTTTATATTTTTTTTTGGCAACGGTTTGTCCTGCTCCGATTCAAATAATATAAAATAATTTTTACTGTTTTCGAATCCAAATTCTCCTAGGCTGTGGCGGGAATGGCAACCGATTTGATTCATTGGCACAATGCAGGCAGAAATGTGCCAACTTTGAGTCGGCGGCACAAGGCAGTTCAACAGGCGATGAAGGACAACATCATTCAATGGTTTTGCCAGTCCGTGAGTTGCACAAAAAAATATTTTATTTTATTTTAAAAACGCCCTTTTATAGCAAAGTGTTCTGGTGGTGTTCGCGCAGCGGTGAACGCTGATGCACGAGTGATTGAATGTGCCGGCACTGACAAATGCCCGGACGGCTACACATGTGTTAGCAATAAAAACTGTTGTCCAGCGTCGAAAGGTGCCAAACAAATAATTTTGGAAATGGCGCATCATGCAAAATTGTTTTCAAAATTCATGAAACTATATTTTGACCATTTCTTAATATCAGATCCAAATTCGAAGAAAGTCGAAAATTCATATCGAAATTCGCTTTTTTGGCTCAAGTCCGGATTAAATACAAAGAAACAAACTAAAAAGCCAACAAAAAGATCATTTAAATAATTTCAAACTAAAAAGAAATTTCGACTTTTTGTTCGGTCCCGGTCCAGGGTTCAGAATTTGCACAAGTGAATGCTTGATTCATGATCAAATGACCAAGAAAACACTCGGAAAACATAATTTCAACTGAATTTTTTAATTATTATTTTTTCTTTTGAAAATGGGGAGAGACCAAACGATGCGCGCTTTAAGCAAAAATTAATTGTAACATATCTTACAAAATTAACACCCTAAAAGAAATTGTCTGCGGTATTGAATATGATACGGGACGATACGCCTTCCAGGGGTCGCATACGCCGGTAAATTTTGGACAGAAATTGAAAACACTGCACTGAAAATTTACAGCGTTACTTCTACAAGAAAGACATTGACAATTGCCTTCTGTTCACTTATTACGGTGCACTCGGAAATGGCAACAATTTCGAGTAATAATAAACAATTATTATTTTAAATTTGATTCTCCAAAACACAAATATTTAGGACATACAATGAATGCATCAAATACTGCAAGAAGACTTAATAATTTATGTAGTTATAAATATTTCATGATGTGAAGTCAATTGGCGTTGAGAAAAAAATTATGTCATTTCATAAAAATGATCCTAAATAAATAAACAATACAAAACAATCTAAAAATTGAGTAATTTTAATAAAATGTTTATTTTGTTTGTCACTCATCCTCCTCTTCCGTTTCTGTTGGCTTTTCATTGGAATCATTGAATGTCAACGCTTTAGGAAAAGTTTTATCAGTGACGTGACTATTGCCATTTTCTCCATACCCTTCGGGGTGGTAGGTGATAAAACACTTTCAACAGTGCCGGTTGAGGGAACCAATTGGGCGGTAGCCTTCTGATTCTGTTGCTGTTGTGAATGGCGCAACAGTGGCTTTTCAAGACGTCGCCATAATGTGATTTCCTGAAGGGCGGGGCCATGTCTATGAAATTGGACCAAATTTTCTCCTCATGATCGGTATTTTTTATCAAGCGAACTGATTCAATCAGGTCACTATGTTCCCCACTCCGGGAAATTAAAAAATGTTTTTCGAACAAATTTTTAAGAAACTTGATATTCATCAAAATTTTAAAAATACGACAAATTTTTTGAGGGGGGGGGGGTAAAGTTTTTGATGTTTCTTTCAACTTTTCGACTCACTTGTTGCTTGAAGTAACGCCGCTCCTCTTCATCGATGAGCACCAGATTAAGGAAATACTAAATTGTTTACTTTCTCCACGGAATACATATATGAATTCTATGGAACGAGGAAATTTTTAGCGCCGCCGTTTGGGCGCTTGGAAATTTAATATGATATAACATTTTTTAAAAGTCACAAAAAACCAGCTAGTAAATGAATCGGCGCAAAAAGTGATCTCCCGACCCATGAATGATGAATTCAACACGTACTTTTACTGAGAAACGTTTTCCAACGTCGCGCATTGTTGGCGTCAAATCGTAACCGGCCAAAAACAAACGAATTGGAATGGATTCTCCTTTAATAAAAAAAAGAAGAAAGATACTTTTCGGTTTTGTACATACACCCCCAAATCTTAAAAATATGTTAGAATGCACTGAGTTTTTTGATGGCATAAAAAGGAATAAGTTACCCCAAAAAGGAAAAAAAAACCTCAGATTTGTCTTGGGGCAAATTATTCCTTTTATGCCATCAAAAAAAACACGGTGCATCCTTTGTTAATTTTTTTTTTAATTTTTGGGCGTATGGACAAAAAGTACCAAAGGAAATTTTTCTTTTTTTCACAATTTAAATAATAAAAAACAATCCTCTACCCTTCACTGGCGCTCCGTCCATGATTTCGTATTTGGCAATTGTCTCATTTTCGTTGAACAAATTTGGCCCATTGCCCACGGATTCACGCTTCAGAATTGCAATTTCCATGTGCTGTAATAGAAAAAAAAATGTGAAAATAATTTGCAGGGAAGGTCCAGGAAGTTCCGACTTGGAGATAAAGATAACGACCCTTTTTTGCTCTTCGCGGCCACCAAAGTTTTGCCGCTTTATTTTAAAACAATATAAATGTCGAATTTAGAATTTACCAAAAAAATCCTTTTTCGCTTTAAAAATTTTGGTGAGGAGATAGGGGGGTGCGCAACTCTCTTCCCCCTCTTCTCGGATTTTTTTTCATTTTTTAATTTACCGAATATTTTTTTAGCAAAAAATTATTTGCTAAAACACAGACTCAAAGCAAACTCCATTTTTTGATTCATTTTACCAAGTGTCAAACAACAGCTCGACAGACCTTAATTTTGATGCGGACTAAAAGGAAATAAATTTTCCCAACAATCACGTCCTTTAGGTGATACCTAAAAAAAAAAAAATTTTTTTTAAAATATTTTTTGTGCTTGCTCGCCTCGACTTGTTGTACTCGAACTCGATGTGCAAACAATCCTCAATGCCCACTTCCATTTTGATGTTGCAATCATTCTCAGGATAGACAGCTAATGTATGGACAGCGAACTGTTAAAACAAAAACCGTGAACACGGCGTGTATTTTTGGTACTATAATACTTTGGCTTGTCCCCCGCCCCCTCACCCCTTTTTTCTTTTATGCAAATTACTTATTATCTTTCATAAAATATATTTAGGTTCGTTTCTTAGTCGATAACAACGAAAAATATTCATTCTGTCAATTTCGGAATTCAAAAAGGTCGGAAATTTTTAAAAAATTCTTTAGGGGCCAAAATTTTTAAATACATTAAAATAAAAAGCACCAATAATGCAAAGGATGAACATTCAAAGTGCACTTAAAAACTCTACTTCTACTTGTTGTTCGAGTTATGGTCTGGAATTCGCCGAAAAGGGTATCAAATGTATTGTAATCAACAACCAAAAACTTGGGAACATTTTTTCAATGCTATAAAAAATTTTTGCGTAATATGGGGGAGGGGGAAGACAAACCAAACTATTAACGCATTTTCCGGTTTTTGTTATACCTCCAATTCTTGCACAATGTCGGTAAGACGACGAAAAACAGTGACGCGAAGAAAATAGCGCAATTTAACATTGGAACCCATATAACTTTCGTACTAAAATGCAGTTTAAAATATGTTACCACCGTCTCAATTAGCATAAACTCACCGGTTTGCTGACATTGGTAAAATTGAATGGAAATTTGGAATTTTGTAACAATTCACCAGGCCGTGCCAATTCTTTGGACATATACAGAAAGTCATGCTGATTCCCCCTGTCATAGTACACCTCTGAATAAACAGTCATTCAAATCAATGGGGGATCAAATTTCTAACCAATTTGGCCGATCAAATCGATGCGAATGCCTTGGTGCTCCAATTTTTGGCCTTGCTTCTTTAAAGTGATCCCAATTTCACCGGCCACATTCTCACCATCATAAAAGAGAAAAAATTTCTAAAAAATATCGTCTTTATGTACGTGTTTTCAATTCGTATCCGAGCTAGCCTCATAAGTGCCATCCTCCATCCGAATTCTGGTCGTCCGTTGTTGCTCTTCATTGTCAAGGCGTATTGCGATCTCTGCTGATTGACCAAAGCCAAAGAAGGACTACAATAATTGTTTGTTTTGTTATTTGTAATATACATTATAAAAAATTTTTAAAATTATTTTTTCATTTGATGGCCCAGCCATAAGGCCAAAAACATACCATTTTGATGCAATTAATAGACTGACAGATATCAAAGAACAAACGTAAGAGTAGAAAAAATCATTAAATTGCGCAAAGGTTGAATTCAACTAAAAATTAATATGCAAAAACCAGAAACGGACGAAAGCAACTCGTAATGGTACATCGAGCTGTTAAAACATATGCAAACATTATTATTATTTTTTTTGTTCAGTGCCCCGACATTTGCGGTACCAGCCAAAAACCGACATTTGCGGCTCCGATAAATTTAAATATATTTTGTAAATGAAAATTTGGCGTTCCGTTGTTCGCAAAAACCCGATTTTGCCTTGGGCCGCAAATGCGGGCCGCAAATGTCCGATTTTCACTGGGGCCGCAAATCATGGCCCTTAAAAAATCGACCGCAAATATCGGTTTTTGACTGAGACCACAAATGTCTGGACCGCAAAAGTCGGGCCGCAAATATCGGAAAATGGCCCTTAAGAAATCATCTGCAAATATCGGGCGCCGTAAATGTCGGTTTTTGGCTGGGGCCGCCTATGTTCGGGACTTGTTTTGATCAAACAGTTCAATTCTTGACTTTAAAAATAAGAGAGAGAGAGCGAGACAATTAGAAAATTTTAAATTCATACATATTTAAAATATTGCAAGATTTCAAGAATTAAGTAATTAGCCATTGGTAATTGATACATATCATGAAGATGAGCAACAGCAACGACATGAGTGGTTATGAAAAATTGGGGAAAATTGGTGAAGGCACATATGGAACGGTAAAAAAAGTGACACATAAAATTTCAAAGTTATATTATAAAGAATTTGTTAATTTAAGGTTTTCAAGGCAAGAAACAAGGACACCGAGCAAATTGTTGCTCTTAAGATAGTGCGACTGGATGATGAAGATGAAGTGAATTATTAACAATAAAATTTATAGTTTCAAGGTCGCTCGCTGATCATGGCAGCTATTTTATTTTGACTAATTCATATAAAAAAAAATTGCACTAAAAGGGACCCTTCAAGGTTTTCATCATCTCGGCTATAATTTAATTGTGCCAATAAATATTAAATGCCAAATTTTTATGATTCCTCCTATAGGTTTTCATCGTCCCACCTACCCGCCCCCCCCACAGGGAACTGCATAAGTACCTAAAAGTGCCGTTTGTTCTACTCTGTAAATTTATGGTCGATAAAAATAAATGTTTCCTTTTTGAGGGAGTTCCGTCTTCGGCACTGCGCGAAATTTGTTTGTTGCGCGAACTACGACATGCAAATGTTGTGCGATTGCAGAATGTTGTGCATACAAACAAAACGCTGAACTTAGTCTTTGAATTTTGGTGATTTTTGAGTTTTGAAAAATCTTGTTGAGAACTGAATGTGGAGAGGAGGGAGGTGGTGGGCAGCGGTGCCGAAAAAAAACAATGAAATTGATTGTACTTTAGGCACTTTTACAGTTTAATAGACTCAATGTTTACAATTAGTTTATTTCGAGGGTCCTGTTTTAAAAACAAGAACAAAGGGGGATTCATTATTTCTGTCCAACGGTGTTGCACCGTGCCACTAATAATAAACTCTAAATGCGTTACTTTGTTTGAAAAAAGAAGGTAAATTTAGCAGTTTTTAAGGGATTTTGAGGTCTACTTGCGATGAAAGGCGCCGCCAGAAAACTTATACTCAAATATTTTGGAAATAAAAAAAATCATTTTAATCAATTAAAAAATTCTCTATATTTAGTGACCTTGATTTACGAAAATTTTTCGACACTTTGGATGGGCAAATCGACCAAAAAGTTCTGAAATTTTTTTTTTAATTTGTTTTTCTTTGATTTTCAGGTTGTTCGTTCACTGATGCATCAGTTACTGTCTGGTTTATGCTATTGTCATGCGCACAATGTGCTTCATCGTGATTTGAAGCCCCAGGTTTAGAAATTGAAAATAAATTGGGAAAATTCATTTTAAATGTCATAATTTTTTATTTTCTTAAGAATTTGTTGATCAATAATACAGTGAAAACTGCGCCACAATTAAAATTGGCTGATTTTGGCCTTGCTAGACCGTTCGGAATCCCGGTTTTTTTTTGTCCTAATTTTATTATTATTATACATATTAATTTTTTCACAGGTCCGCTGTTATAGTGCAGAAGTTGTCACATTGTGGTAAATAAATTTTTAATTCAATTCTGACATTTCGCCAAAGTTTGGAAATTTAATTTTGAATTCTTTCAAAAAAAGTTGATTTTTTAAAATAGGTATCCAAATTAAAAAAAAACTTTTTCAATTCGGGTTCGTAATTGTCAAAGATGTTATATTCACGGACGGGCAATCTCTGAAAGCCTCTTTTTATAATTTTGTTTTCAAAATCAAAATTAGGCCTTGAAACGGAAATATGTAATCCACTAGGTCTTTTAATTTTAACTTTAAAATGGAGAGCGAACGGTTTGATGGTGATAACGTCATTTACTTACTGAAGGTATCGACCTCCAGATGTTTTGTTGGGTGCCAAGCTATACAACACGTCCATCGACATGTGGTCTGCAGGCTGCATTTTTGCTGGTTCTTATCTTCAAAATAATAAATTTGTTATTGGTGGAGTGCTACTTGCAAAATCAGAAAAATTTTGAATTTTCATTAAGAACCCGAAGGCGGGAGGATCGGGTCAATGGCAACTCGTACAAAGGCAACTCATACACAGGCAACTCGTACAAAAAAAAATCTAAGAATTTTCAATTAAAATTTAGAATTTTTAGATAAAAAAATCTAAATGAATTTTCTAGCCTAGAAAAACTTTTTAAAAAAGCTCGACATTTTGAAAAAAAGCCTGGACCTGGACCTGGATTCCATGTTGGACCTGGACCTGGATTTCCTGGACAAAAATCCAGGAAAATCCAGGTCCAGGAAAAATCCAGGCTCATCGGGACCTGGATCCAGGCCTGGACCTGGATTTTTTGAAACTAATTTTAAAAATCAAAAAAAGGTTTGAAAAAGTCAATTAATTGCTTATAAACCTCTAAAAATATCTAATTAATAATAATAATGTGTTTTTAAATTTATTTAATTTGTTTTTGAAAACTTGAAAAAACATCGGTCACTTGAAAAAATAAATTCTAAAATTTTGTCCAGGAAAATCCAGGTTTTTTCCTGTTTTGCCTGGACCTGGATTTTTTTTCACATTTGACCTGGACCTGGATTTCCTGGACAAAAATCCAGGTCCAGGAAAAATCCAGGTTGCCGAAAAATGGCCTGGACCTGGACCTGGATCCAGGAAAAATCCAGGCTGGATCCAGGTCCAGGTCGAGCTCTATTTTTTTCAGCTGATTTTTTTTTAATTTCTTAAATTTTTTAAAAATTTAAGTGTCTTAAAAAGTTTTTCTAGGCTAGAAAATCCATTTAGATTTTTTTTTATCTAAAAAAATTCTATGTTTTAATTGAAAATTCTTAGAATTTTTTTTGTACGAGTTGCCCCGTGTACGAGTTGCATATTGTACGAGTTGCCATGACACCGGAGGATCCAATTTGGATTGCAACAAAAAAAAAATATTGGGCTCCGGAACTCTGTATGGGTCGAAATGGATGTAGGAATGGTGACCAGCAGAGCTACCCAGGAGATCCCCCTTTTTTCAAAAAAATTGCGCAGCAAAAAAAGCGGTTTTGAAAAGAAAAAATATTGCCACTAATATGACAAAAATTTATTCTCCGGATGCCCCCCCCCCCTCCTAAATGAAAAATTAACAAATTTTCAGTATAAAATTAGCAAATTTTATCAATTCTTAACAAAAATCATTTTACAGAAATTTCTAATTGTGGCAAACCACTTTTTCCTGGCGCTGATGTGGATGATCAGCTAAAGCGCATTTTTAAGTTGCTTGGTACTCCTCTGGAGGTGCGCGTTAACAATTTTTTGTGTTTGCTTGTTTGTCAATCTGTCATCACAAGGGCTCCAAAAATATGGAATTTATATTTTTCCAACACTGTGGGTGGTCCGAAACGCATGAAAAATATGGGTTTAAAAACTTCTATGATGGAATCACTATTTATTTTTTTAAATTTTGGCATTTTTCAAAGAAATTCTCTATAAGAATTGCCCCTCATCAATTAAATTAACTTGCCGTGCCCCCCCCCCCCCAAAGATAGAAAATATTCCGAAAAAATATTGTTATTCTCTAGAATATTGATAAAATAGCGAATCTAAAGAAAAATTGAGAAATTAAGCCCTCAGTTTTGTTGCTCCATTGTTAATGCTTCAGAATGAATGGCCTTCGATGACTCATCTTCCCGATTATAAGCCCTACCCGCCGTACCAGCGAGCTGCCAATTGTTGGGAAAGGGCAATGCCAAATGCAGACGATTTTGCCAGGGACTTACTGAAGGTAGGGAGGGTATCACTGTAAAATAATGCATGACCATCGTACGGTAATTGGTGATGAATTGTGGTAGACAGGCATAATTGGAGCAGGTTCCCCCTGAGAAGCCTAAGATTAAAAAAGAAAACATGTAAATAAACTAATAAAATTTTCTGTCTAATTTGTAGCCAAAAATAATCTTAAAAATTATAAAGACCAAGAAAAAGTCTATTTTTTAATTATTATTTTTTAGCTTATCCTATTGTTAGATAAAAAAAATTTTCTAGGCCTTTTCTGAAACTTTTGGTTTTTGTAATTTTTTTCTATTATCTCATGGGTGGTGGACGACAAGGGGGAAATGAAGCGTGCCTGAACGCCAACAGCATTTTTATGTATTTTCTTTTGCTGAAATTAAAAATTCACGAAAATATGGAGGGACGAAAAGAATGATGTCAAAATATTCACTTTTTATTATTTTTAAGCACTTTTTGGTCTGCAATCCTCAGCAACGGATTGCTGCCGATGCTGCATTAATCCATCGATATTTTACAACATTGACAAGATGATTAATGAAAATGATCCAGTATTCTGTAATTGGTTGACTTTTTTCAAAAAAAAAAAATTTAAATTAGGATATTTGCATTTCATTTAGCGATTTGATATTTTTTTTCAAATATAAATAAAAGAACAAATTATTTGATCAATTTGGCCATTCAACAAAATAATTGGAAAATATGAATCTGAGCTCCCAAACTCAAAATTGCTCAAAAACGGTCTAAATCGATTTAAAACGTCCAAAACTAGAAAAATTAGTAAGCATTTGTAGTGCTCCGATACGTATCTATGCCGCTGATCAATTACAAATTATTTATGGACGATCAAATTTTTTGAAATTTTTTTAAGTGAAAAAGTGGTGGGTGTCTGCAAAAAATTTTCACCGGGTTTAAAAAATCTAGAAAAATTAATAAGCATTTGTAGTGTTCCGATACGTATCCCTGCAAAATTTGGTGAGCCGGTGATCAATTACAAATTATTTATGGACGATCAAATTTTTTGAAATTTTTTTAAGTGAAAAAGTGGTGGGTGTCTGCAAAAAATTTTCACCGGGTTTAAAAAATCTAGAAAAATTAGTAAGCATTTGTAGTGTTCCGATACGTATCCCTGCAAAATTTGGTGAGCCCCTGATCAATTACAAATTATTTATGGACGATCAAATTTTTTGAAATTTTTATTTATTTTTGCAAAATTAATTCATAATTTTTTTTTTCAGAAACTGCTCTGAAACGCACCAAATTTTATTTACATACATGTTAACAAGGTCCTCTTAGGCTTATATTATGAATAAGGGTGAAGAATAAATGTTCGGGGGGACTACCCGAAAACAAAAAAAAATCGATTTTTTCAAGTGTCCGTTTGGGGTACTCAAACAATTATGGGGAGCAAAAATCCAACGCAGAATTAAAGTACAGGCTATAGGAAGCCATTTGTTGGAATCCGACACTCGCTACGAAATACGGCTTTACTTTGACGAGGGACTGCCCGGAAACAAAAAAATCGATTTTTTCAAGTGTCCGTTTGGGGTACTCAAACAATTATGGGGAGCAAAAATCCAACGCAGAATTAAAGTACAGGCTATAGGGAAGCTATTCCCGAAGGATTCGGTCTCCCCATAAATCTGGGCGCATCGGTTCGGGGGGACTGCCCCGAAAACAAAAAAATCGATTTTTTCAAGTGTCCGTTTGGGGTACTCAAACAATTATGGGGAGCAAAAATCCAACGCAGAATTAAAGTACAGGCTATAGGGAAGCTATTCCCGAAGGATTCGGTCTCCCCATAAATCTGGGCGCATCGGTTCGGGGGGCTGCCCCGAAAACAAAAAAATTCATTTTGGCACTTGAAAATATAATTTCCAGGCCCTTGTCGATTCAATTGTAATTGCTCCGCCAACCGACAGTCTTCAAATTTTCAAAGGCCCTGACGTCCAAGCGATGACGCGAAAACAATATTATGAACAGTAAAAAATCTGCCCCGAAAAGAAAAAAATAATGATTTCATTTGTCAGTTACCAATGCCGTGCGAAAATATGGGGAGCAAAAATCCAACGCAGCATTAAAGTACAGGCTATAGGGAAGCTATTCCCGAAGGATTCGGTCTCCCCATAAATCTGGGCGCATCGGTTCGGGGGACTGCCCCGAAAACAAAAAAATTTGGGACAGCAAAAACGAAAAAAAAAACATTTTTTGCTTAAAATTTACAGGTTCGGTGTCCGGCATTTGTGAGCCAAAGGGTGGTCAATGCGAATGTAAACCAAATGTTGTTGGAAGACGGTGGGCATCATTTTTTTTTGATTTTATCTGTGACTAGAGACCGGAAATTTTCAAGTTTCCGTTTGGGGTACTCAAACAATTATGGGGAGCAAAAATCCAACGCAGAATTAAAGTACAGGCTAAAATCTTTCAATTTCAAAAAAAGCAGCATTTGGGGGATTAGCATCTTAATGGTTAGCGCATCGGGATCTGATCAAATATAGCGTCTGGGTCGGGAATTTCACCCGGGAATGTTGTCAGGGTCAGACCCGTTAACCCTGTTTATTCATACTGAAGTTGTGACCGTTGCGCGGTTGGCACTTACGGATTTGGTCCATCCGGCTGTTCGTCTTGCGATTGTGACAGTGTCGGATCACTTTCAAATGTTTGTTTTATCTCATGTGATCCGTTTGGGGTACTCAAACAATTATGTGGAGCAAAAATCCAACGCAGAATTAAAGTACAGGCTATAGGGAAGCTATTCCCGAAGGATTCGGTCTCCCCATAAATCTGGGCGCATCGGTTCGGGGGGACTGCCCGAAAACAAAAAAAATCGATTTTTTCAAGTGTCCGTTTGGGGTACTCAAAAAAGTTTTTTTTCGAAAAATCCAAAACTTTTTTTATTTATCTAATTTTTATTAGAAAAAAATCACTATGACGGTCTCCCCATAAATCTGGGCGCATCGGTTGGGGGGAAGGAAAGAAAACAAAAAAAATCGATTTTTTCAAGTGTCCGTTTGGGGTACTCAAACAATTATGGGGAGCAAAAATCAAACGCAGAATTAAAGTACAGGCTATAGGGAAGCTATTCCCGAAGGATTCGGTCTCCCCATAAATCTGGGCGCATCGGTTCGGGGGGACTGCCCCGAAAACAAAAAAATCGATTTTTTCAAGTGTCCGTTTGGGGTACTCAAAAAATTATGGGGAGCAAAAATCCAACGCAGAATTAAAGTACAGGCTATAGGGAAGCTATTCCCGAAGGATTCGGTCTCCCCATAAATCTGGGCGCATCGGTTCGGGGGACTACCCGAAAACAAAAAAATCGATTTTTTCAAGTGTCCGTTTGGGGTACTCAAACAATTATGGGGAGCAAAAATCCAACGCAGAATTAAAGTACAGGCTATAGGGAAGCTATTCCCGAAGGATTCGGTCTCCCCATAAATCTGGGCGCATCGGTTCGGGGGACTGCCCCGAAAACAAAAAAATCGATTTTTTCAAGTGTCCGTTTGG
Source organism: Heterodera glycines (assembly GCA_004148225.2). NCBI lineage: Eukaryota > Metazoa > Nematoda > Chromadorea > Rhabditida > Heteroderidae > Heterodera > Heterodera glycines. The sequence goes on along the minus strand of CP049711.1, from coordinate 12,581,327 downwards.
GGTACCCGCGCGAAATCGGGTAAAATTATTGGATTTGATTCTTTATCACATTCCTCAGCATATTATAATTCAATTTGAACATGTTTAGCGGCTCCTGTGAAAAATGTGACTGCAATGGGAACATCGATTTGAATGTCTGTGATTTTTTTTTCAAGTGTCCGTTTGGGGTACTCAAACAATTATGGGGAGCAAAAATCCAACGCAGAATTAAAGTACAGGCTAAGGGAAGCTATTCCCGAAGGATTCGGTCTCCCCATAAATCTGGGCGCATCGGTTCGGGGGGACTGCCCCGAAAACAAAAAAATCGATTTTTTCAAGTGTCCGTTTGGGGTACTCAAACAATTATGGGGAGCAAAAATCCAAGGTAAAAATAAAGTAGAGGTATATCGAAGCTATTCCCGAAGGATTCGGTCTCCCCATAAATCTGGGCGCATCGGTTCGGGGGGACTGCCTGGCCAATGCCCATGCTTTGCCAATGTGGTCGGGCCCCAGTGTACTCAAACAATTATGGGGAGCAAAAATCCAACGCAGAATTAAAGTACAGGCTATAGGGAAGCTATTCCCGAAGGATTCGGTCTCCCCATAAATCTGGGCGCATCGGTTCGGGGGGACTGCCCCGAAAACAAAAAAATTGATTTTTTCAAGTGTCCGTTTGGGGTACTCAAACAATTATGGGGAGCAAAAATCCAACGCAGAATTAAAGTACAGGCTATAGGGAAGCTATTCCCGAAGGATTCGGTCTAAATTTGATCTATTTACACTCTATGAATGAGACTGCCCCGAAAACAAAAAAATCGATTTTTTCAAGTGTCCGTTTGGGGTACTCAAACAATTATGGGGAGCAAAAATCCAACGCAGAATTAAAGTACAGGCTATAGGGAAGCTATTCCCGAAGGATTCGGTCTCCCCATAAATCTGGGCGCATCGGTTCGGGGGTGTTGTGTCCGCAAGGAACAACAGAATTAAATTTATTGTTGGAAGACAAATGATAACAAACAAATAAATAATAAAACAAAACAAATAAAATAATGATGACGACGGAGTCAGAGGAAGGCAAAAATGGAAGGAGCAAAACAGAAATAATTTAGAACTGAAAATGATAATAAAATAATAATGAATGAGACAGAACAGCGGGAGAAAATAATGACTGGAGAATATGGCGTCACAAATAACATGAACATCATCGTTACTGTATTGGCGCTAATTCAAATAATAATTAAAATCCATCATATCCAACATCTCCCTTCTTAAATTAAAATCCAACATATCCCTTCTTAAATAATGTTGTCGTCACGGCGAGTAACGTATCGGCGGACGGCGTTGTCTCTGAGGACGTTGCGTTGGTTGAACTGGCAAGTTGGTCGGCGGAGTAGTCGTGACAGTGCTGTGGCAAGGACTCTTTTGTTGCGGAACTTGGTCAACTGTATCATTCGGAAACGTCGTTTCTGATTGATAAGGGACAAAAGAACGCATTTGGTTTACATGTCTGTTGACAGTAATATTCAACAATGGAATTTTGACTTTCCAAATCAGACCTTTACCAGCGACGACTTTGCCTTCAAGCCAGTTAGGCTTGCCAGATTTTCCGTAGTTCAACACACGAACAGTGTCACCGATTTTGAAATGACGGGGACGTTCATCAATTGTGTTGACTTTTGTTGGGGCGCTTGACAAATCCAATGTTGTCGCGATGGGAGACTGCGTAGCCTTCTCAAACGGCACAATCCAATCAAGTCCCATGATGTTTGGAGCTCCGGTGTTAGCTACTGAACATTTGAGCTTAAATTCAACACCTTTAAATTTCACCAAACAATCGAATTCGCCCAACAAATTTAATTTATGCCCGGAAAAACTACCAACTTTTTTACCTTGTTTTCTCAATTTTGGACTCCCCAAACTTATCCAAAGTGGCTCCTGAATAATTGTCAGATGCGAGCACGAGTCAGCCGCAAGTTTGACAGGATGTCCATTGATCAGTGGCTGCGTCCAAATCCAATCGTGGCAGTTTTGAGTAACACAAAAAGTTGAGGCCACTGTGACAGCGTTTGACTGCGTGCGTTCAGGACAAACGGGTCTGATGTGTCCACGTTTTCCACAGCGGTAGCAATTCACATCGGCTGCATAAGGACAGTCGTTGACATGGAATTGACCACATCGCTTGCACTTTTGCTGCTGATCTTCATCGGTCCTATTCGAATTGAAAGGAAAATTATACTCTTTCGAATTTGGAACCGAAACATTGCCCTTTTGGTTGACCATTTTACCTCGGTTCGACTTCTTACTTCCATCGCTTACTCGTTGTGGTCGGACCTGCACTGAATGAACTTGTCCGGGACCAGACAAAGCGGCAGCCGAATTTTGAAGCGATTGAATGGAACGGCACTCTTCCAGAAGTGCTTCCAAAGTCATGGACCTCGGCGGCGTTGACTTTCGAGCTTTTTCCATTTGGCGGAGACACTCTTGTCGAAGTTCTTTGTGCGCGTCGCTCAGACCTGTGATGAAAATAAGGCATTTGACTTCCTCCTTTGATAGAGTCATGTCGGCGCGTTCACAGCGAGCATTGACCATTGCACCAAACTCCATGACATTTTGTGAGGGGCCACACGACAGCTGAAAGCATTCGAAGCGCCTGACAAAAATTGATTTAGTGTCGCCAAAAAGTGCCTTAAGAGTGGAAATGGTAAGCTGAAACTCAATTTCGGCGGGCTTCTTAGGAAGAACTTGCTGTTCATACCTCAAATAATCCGTTGCCGAGAGCTTACCCAAAATCAAACGCACTTTCATGTCGCCGGTCAAATCCTTACCGTCCTTCTCGACAAATTGTCCAAAACGATCCCACCAAAGTGAGAATGTTTCATCTGCCTCTGGGTCGTAGTGGAATTGCGGAAGTTGACTGTTGATTTGACTGAAAAGGTCCGAAGAACTGGCACTTGGTGCCGAATTTTGAGGCAAAATTTTTGAAATTAAATCCAAAAACTGTTTTTGCTGCGCTTCCAAAATAATTTTGAGCTCTTCCTTCGTCGCCATAATAAAGAGAATGAATTCGAAGTGACAATAACAAATATAAAATTAAATTTATGCCACTTGCAATATTTGGCAAATACCGAACACACACTTAGCTTTACTCAGTCAAGATACTGAGAAACTCTTCAGGCTTGCGTCAGATGGGGAATAACTTTAGTGTTATGGGTTATGTGAGGTGGCCGTCAGAGTAGCTTTTTGGTAAGTTCACGGTAATGCACAAAATATGCACACGGGCGTCGCCAATGTTGTGTACGCAAGGAACAACAGAATTAAATTTATTGTTGGAAGACAAATGATAACAAACAAATAAATAATAAAACAAAACAAATAAAATAATGATGACGACGGAGTCAGAGGAAGGCAAAAATGGAAGGAGCAAAACAGAAATAATTTAGAACTGAAAATGATAATAAAATAATAATGAATGAGACAGAACAGCGGAAGAAAATAATGACTGGAGAATATGGCGTCACAAATAACATGAACATCATCGTTACTGTATTGGCGCTAATTCAAATAATAATTAAAATCCATCATATCCAACAGGGGGGACTACCCGAAAACAAAAAAAAATCGATTTTTTAGTGTCCGTTTGGGGTACTCAAACAATTATGGGGAGCAAATATCCAACGCAGAATTAAAGTACAGGCTATAGGGAAGCTATTTTCAAGGGGTGTTGAAAAATAGACCATAGATGGGCTCTAATCCAGTAATACGGCATTTCCCCCAATTTTCGTTTTTCCAGATTCGCCAAAAAGTTTACGAGGCAAAAGAGCCCGAGAAAATTTTGACTGAAACGCATGCCAGCTAAACAGCTGCTTCGGAGTTGCAGGCAAAGGCCGAGAAAGCCAGCCAAAGGGCAGCGTCAATGACTGCCCCGAAGATGAACATTGATTATATAAAAATTGAAAATAAAACACTGAAATTATCACCAAGATGTCACAGTAGGCATCAAGGAGTCGCTGGAGAAGGCGGAGGAGGCTCAGAAACAAGCGCAGATGACACTGGACGAAGCCAATGCCAGCATTGAAAAGACAAAGTCACCATTTACGGGAGCAGCTCGCCCCCCCCCCACCGCCGTTTCCGATTTAAATTTAAAAAATTTTTTAAGGAAAAAAATCAGAAATTTTTTTTCTAAGAAAATTTCAAGAAAAAGGAATATACACTGGGACTAAAAATCTTTTTTTTCCGTGCTGTTGTGTCCGCAAGGAACAACAGAATTAAATTTATTGTTGGAAGACAAATGATAACAAACAAATAAATAATAAAACAAAACAAATAAAATAATGATGACGACGGAGTCAGAGGAAGGCAAAAATGGAAGGAGCAAAACAGAAATAATTTAGAACTGAAAATGATAATAAAATAATAATGAATGAGACAGAACAGCGGGAGAAAATAATGACTGGAGAATATGGCGTCACAAATAACATGAACATCATCGTTACTGTATTGGCGCTAATTCAAATAATAATTAAAATCCATCATATCCAACATCTCCCTTCTTAAATTAAAATCCAACATATCCCTTCTTAAATAATGTTGTCGTCACGGCGAGTAACGTATCGGCGGACGGCGTTGTCTCTGAGGACGTGTGACGGTCCCCAAGATTTTCGACTTGGGTTTTAAGGGGGCGGGGGGGGAGGGTATTACAATGAAAAAATAGATCGGTCTGCTGTTTAGTTTTATTGCATTTGGCATGGTTTTTTGGAATTCCAAAAATTAGTTATCAAACTCTTTCCCAAAATAAATTTTTTTTTTTCTTTATTTTTAATTTATGATACTCCTAATGCCTATTATAATTAATTTTTTAATTTCAGTCCACCTATGACAAAGTGTTAGCTTTATTGGAAGAGAAAGAAGGCGGAAATGAGGAGCGGAAACAGCGGGCGGAAGAGTTGCGCAAGCGCACAACCGAATTGTTGGCAAAGATTAAGCGGAGTCGGGAAGAGAAAATTTGAGATTATTCACAGAATTCAAATGCGTTTGATCCCACGCTTTCAATAAAAGGCTCATAAATAGAAATTAATCATAAATTTTTTGTGTCAATGCTAATTTCCTCCTCCACATTTTCTTTGTTGCCACTTCCATTTTCCATTTTTGGCATTTTCATTCCCATTTTTGAACCGAATTTTTCAAAAGCGTCAATCTTTTATTTTGTTTAAAAGCTGATTTTGCCACAAATTGAACATTAAAATGTTTCAAAGCTAAAATTTGTTTGCATAGGTGCCATTAATTTTAGTTTTCAATTATTTTGCTTATTCTCCTGTCGTGATAGACAATCCTTCGAAAATTCTGATAATACAAAGGTCCGCGAGAAGTGTGAAACTCTCTCAAATGAGACGCGATCGTGATCAGCGATTCACGGCATTTTTTTCCGCGATTAACGACCATGGCAATTTGATTCCGCGCAATTCGCGAGCGCGGCACTTTTTTTTTTTGCGCGATCCGCAACCGCGGCAATTTCAATCCGCGATCGCGGGATTTTTGTGTCCGCGCCCAGCCCTGGCTAATAGAGAAATTATATCGTATTTTAGTTGTCTGTTATGACATGTCAAAGTTTGCGGCACCAAATCCCGCGCCAAAAGTGCGACCCCAAGACTCCGTTAGCTCTTTCGTGTCCATTTTTTGTCCGACGGCAAAATCTCAATGGGCCATTAATTATGTTTGTATGTTTGTTGAAAAGCCGCTAAATTACATAAAAAAATGAAAATTATTTGCAACAAGTACATAGCATCATAAAATGAACTACCGGCCGGCCGCCACACATTCCTTCCACCGCTTTCTTCTCTCTCCCTTCCATCATAAATGTGTTGGGAACGGGGGAGGAGCAATTGCATTCATTTTTGGAGTAAACAGCCGAAAATTCCCATCAATTTTCTCCCCGTCCCCCGAATTTCCCCGTTCCCATCAATTTTCTCCCCGTCCCCCGAATTCCCCACTTTTCCCCGTTCCCATCAATTTTCTCCCCGTCCCCCGAAACTGAAGCAACAGGTTTCCTGGCATCTGAAACAGAACAAAAGTTTTTATACTTACTTTAAAAAAAAAATTTTTTTTTGATAGACACTCAGCCGATTCTTTGGGACAATGACAAAAAACAGTGCTCCAACTCCCGTTCCACCGATGGGTCAACAACAATTGCAAAATTACACCAATCCTAAGGTGAAAATAGCTAATTCTTCATATTACTATGTACAAAAGGAGAGTGGCCTGTTTTCACTCATATTTTTTCTATGTAAATTAAAAATTGAAGAACTTTTAGTTTTTTAATTTCTTACAATTATAGAATTTTCAAATAAAAAAAAGTTTGATTTTTGTTTAAAATGAATTTCTTTCAAAAAAATTTATTTAACTTAAAAATACGATTTTTTTTTTCTTTTTCTTTTTTTTAATTTAAAACTAAAAAAAATTTCGGGGAAACTGATATGGGGGAAGGTGTGTTTTATTTGTTGCTTATAAAATTAGGCTTATTTAATGGTCATGCAACACTCAAAATTTTCTACCAAAAAATCTCAATATGACTATATTGTGTATATATGTTTTATATTTCTTGTAGCATTTTTTGTGGGCTTTATACACAGCGGCCCAATTTTGGGCTCCAAGTACAAGTATGCTGGATTTTTCGTCTTAGTGGTCTGTGAGTTAGTCACCAAAAGGGGGGTCTCAGGTTCGAATCCCATGCATGCTGTAACTGTATTTTGAGGTTTTTAAAGCAAATAAATACAAGTGAAATGATAACACAGTTTTTAATGAAGCTCAAAAATTTAAAAAAATTTTATTTCCTGTAAAAACGAAGAAAAACCTTTTATCGAACTGTGTCTGTTCAAAATCGAATTGCTCTTCTTCTCCATTGTTTTCTTCGTCCGTCTCCCGTCGACCACCAATTTGATCTGCCAATTTGCGACGTGAGGTGCGCTGCAAATGATCGACATTCATCTTTGGTCGTCCTGTTGGAGTTGCTAAAATTAAAAAAGAGAAAATTATTTGAAAAAGATAAAAAGGGGATTTTAGTTTCACTCACTTTTGCTGGTGGTCGGTGTCTCCATCGGTGGTGCCATCTTTTCCTCCAACTGCCGCCGAAGCGCAGTGATCATTGCGTCTCTGTTGCGGACCTGCTGTCGAAGAAAGCTGATCACTTGTTCCTGCTCCTTCAACTGTTTGTCCAATTGGTCGGTTTGTGTCGCGGCGTCCTCATAAGCCAAATCCACGTCCGTTGCTTTGTCCATCATTGTCAAATCCATGTGTGTTGCACTGTCGGTAGTTGTGAAGTCCATGTTTGTTGCTTTGTCGGCAGTTTTTTGATGGACACGCACATGGCGCCTGATCGGAGTTGCTGACAATGGCCTTAGGCTTGAACGCGGGCCTTAATTTAAGTTTTCTTCTAAAATAGTGACTTTTTTGACTTACGAAGGTCCAAAGCTGACGTTGATGGTCCACTTTCGGCGGCTTGGGTCGATGTACCCTCTCCGTCTGCTGTTGGCACGGCTTCGGTCTGCCTTTGCCCTGAAAATGCAATTTTTTAAAATAAAATTAATTTTGGTCAAAATTTCACTACTTTTTGGTGTTGAACCGCCTTTTCTTCCACTTTCCATGCGCCATTCTTTCCGCTTTCGTCTTGCTTCAACACCAGAATTGCTCATATTCTTTAAATTTTCGCTTTTTTTGCGTGTCAAGACCATTTTTATCTGAAAAATGATTGAAATTTATTTAAATTTTTACTAGGGTCAAAAAAATTTTCCTCGGGTCAGATTTTCTTGAAATTTGGTATAGTCTCATATTTTAATAAAACTTATAGGATGATGCTTTATTTTTTGTCAAAATGCTTTTTAACTCGAGATCGGCTCTTCTATTTTTACAAGGGAAAATCTCCGGAAAATTTTAAGTTTTGTAAAGTTTTGGCGTTCTGATTACTAAATAAAAAATAAGCATAATTGTACTGGGAGCCCAAAATTGGGCCGCTGTGTATAATGATACCATTCACTATCCCCTGTCAAAATGTTATTATTAGTTACAAACCATTTTACCAACTGCACTCCCTTTTTGGGGTGGTCATATGTTTAACAACACTACCCACATATTTTTTCATCAGCATTAAAAAAATCTAAAAAAATTCAGGTAAGCATAACTTTGGATGCTGATCAACACCAAGTTGATCAGATCACTCCTTCATGGTGATCTGATCAGCCCATTTTGCCTGGGAACGAGTGGTAAATTTCAAAAAAAATTTCTAAGGGGTTGGGAAAATTTTTCTGGAAATTTTGAGTAGGCCGATTTTATAGAGCACAAAATTCTCTACAATATTCAAAAAACCGCATGTCTCTATGACTTATACCGGCTGAGGTATGGGCACTTCAATTTTGACGTAGTGTAAAATGCACTATAAATTTTCCCCCCCCGTCCCCCGAACTTCCCCGCTTTTTCCCCGTCTTTCCTCCATCAGCAGAGAGAATAGAAAAAGAGTGTGCCCCTTTAGCGTGAAAATAAATTTTGTTTTTGCTTTTTTCTGCTGTGTCCGCCCCGCCGCCCTCCCAAATCGAACAAGTGCCAGTTCGTTCATTGCGCTCGCGTCCCATTAAAAGGGTGGTGTCGCCGACAATGGAGCAAACTGAGCAAAATCAGTTGGACGTGGTCAAGAAATTGTTGACATTCACTGACATTCTGGCAAGTCCATCGTCCATGTGCACTGTGGTGAAGAGGCAACATGAAAAATACATTTAGAATCATGGTGATGACGATGATGATGGGACCAGCAGTCGAAACAATGTGGTGACCACTCCAACCAAATCACATCCATTGAACAGTGTCAACACAGACGGATTTGTTGGTGATGGAAATAATGAAAAAGCAACGAAAAGTGACAAGGTATAATATTACGTCAAATTAAAGCAAAAAAAAACTCTGTCATAATTTTTTTTTGTAAGACATGGCATGGATAATATCAAATATACATAATACGTACCTCAACATATGTTCTTTCAACCAACTGAGTTTTCATGCGCAGCTGACTATTTTGGAACATTTTGTCGAGCAAATTCAGTCGACGGACTCATTCAACATTTACATCAAAAACCATTGCACGGAGGAACTTGCTGAAGTACAACAGAGGAAGGCAACTCTTGAAAGAGATGTAAGGAAACGTATTGGGTGGAGGAGTTCCGCAAATTTTTTATTAAAAATATTGGAAAATTTTTGATGCGCAGCTCATTGACTAGAAAACAATTTTCTGGGGGTGGATCTGTTTAAAAAAGTTATGACCAAAAATGTTGAAAAAAACTTGGTTTTTTGACCTTCTCAGGTAATAACTTTTTTGAAGCTTAATGAATTTTTTTGAAATTTCGCAGGATAATAGAAAACCACTTAGGGCTAGCTAAAAATATCAAAATAATAAAATTTGATTCATTTTGGGTGAAGTTATGAATAATTTTCTGTCAAAAATTCCTGCGTTTTGCATGTTTTTTTCTTCATTAATTACTAAAAAGCTGACACTAATTCTCTCTAATTGTTTTTTCTTTTAATTTTAATTAATTGCTGTTAATGATGCCCCAATCTGTTCTGATAAGAAAGAAACTGACTGCCCACTAGCAAATATCAATCACTGCGCTTTAAAAAACCATTTTAATTGTGTGTAAAAAATTGCTGCTGGCCCTTTAAAGAGCACTAAATTATTAAATTTGGAAAATTCAATTTTAAAATTAAATTTCTTTTTTAAATTTTGGATGTTTTAGCTTTTAAGCAAATTTTTCAATACATTAACAATAATGTTTAACAAATTTAAAAGCCATCTTTTTACTCTCAAAACGTATCATTGTTGTTGTTTATGCATATTTAATCGACGGCCCATTAAGAGCGACTTAATCGTTTTGGCATTTTTGTTTTTAAGTCGGCATCGGCATTTCATTCCCATGAAATTCAGTGTCATAATCCATTCCCCTAATCTTATTTGTATCTTCTTTTTTGAATCTAATTCTGTCCTAAAATTCGTTTTTTTCCACCCCCGTTTTCGCCCTTGGCATTTTGATCTGATCAGCAGCAGAAAATAGGCATTTTTTGATTTGTGATCATTTCCCATTTCTATTAACCACAGACTCAGATTAAGTTATTAGAATATTTGCCTACTTTCTTTCAAATGAAAATTGCAGGGCAAGCAGCAGCAAATAAGACCTTTGATCATTTTCTCCCATTCTCCCCTTTCTCTCTCTCTCTCGATCATTTTCTCTCGCTTTCTCGCTTACTCTCTCGCTAATTTTCTCTCTCTCGCTCGTTCTCTTCCATTCTCCCCTCTCTCGATCATTTTCTCTCCCTCTCTCTCTCAGTTTATTTTCAAGGACTCTCTCTCTCTCTCTCCTCTTTCTCTCTCTCACCCTCTCTCTCGCTCGCTCGCTCCATCTGCTGATCGAAATTGTATGTTGTAATTAACATGATTAATAAACGTTTAATAAACGTGCGTAATCACACCCACCCATAATCATCACACCCATCACCATCATAATAACAATCATTATTACATATTGTTATGTGTGTTGTTGTTGGGCATGGACTTATCTTGTTGTACTTTGATCCCTTTCTTCTATTTGCTGTTTTGTCTCTTCTGCCGCTGTTTTAGACTGACAAACAAAAAAAATTGTATTTTTTTTTTGCACAACAGTCTGTGGATGGTGTACATAACTAATGTACATACGATCAGATTGATCATGAAAATGCAGACGACTGAGACCAGAAGAGTACGGTCGATTTCATTCGGGTTTTTAACCGAATAGTCACGAGAAATTTTCGATTTTTTTTCGTTTAGGATTTTCAGATTTTACTGAAACCGACCGACCTAACATTTTTTGTCCGGTCTTTTTTTTAGACAAACTCATTGGTTTTGTTTTTACTCATTGTCTGTCTGATTGGTGTGTTTGATAAATAATTTTGCATGTTTTTGCTGTTTTACTTGGGTTTAATTAGCACTACGTTTTCACCACCTGTCACTAAATTGGCTTCAACAGCAGATGAAATAGAAGAGAGTGTGCCGGAGACATCTTCTGGGTGCTGGAAACGCTTTCGTCAATGGTGTGTCGTCGTGTTTAATTAAACAATTTTTTGAATTGAGTGTTTTGATTATTTTGATCGTCGCAAAACGTTTTGTATCAAAAGATAATTCGAGAAAGAGAAGACATTTTTGAAAGTGAGGGCGGGCGCGTAACAGAGTGAAAAATTGAAAAATATATTTTTTTATTTTAAAACCTAAATAATAGATTAAAGTCTAAAAAACGTGCAGAAATTGAGTCAAACGAGACAACCGAACGAATGACATAAATAAATAAATAAATAATTTTTTTATATCTAAACTAAATTTATTTATTATTTTAAAATTAATTTTTAAAAGCTAAACTAAATTCAAATTTTTTAAAATTATATTATTAACCTTAATTAAATTAAATTATTTTATAACCCTTAAATAAATTTAAATTTTTAAAACCTAAACTAAAGATTAACATACATTTTAAATACATATAAGGTACTTAGTAACAAATAGAGGAAAACGAAATAAGAAAAAAAACTGGGGGGGGCGGCATTTTTTAAATTTTTCATACCTAAATGACCAAAATTTAAATTTTTTAAAAACTTTTCCATAGATTAATAAAAAAAACATTCAAAATTAGCGTCGTCAAAATTGAGTGCAAACTGTTGGACACCTGTGAGCCACAGCAGCAACAACAACAACAACAACAACAACAACAACAACACCCGTTTGGACAGGACGAGTTGTTGCTGATGGGCGACATGGGCACATCGACGGAAATGTTAAAACCGATGGCATTTTGCAATGGCATGGCACAGCAACAGACACGGCGCCAAATTCGTGCCGAAGTCCAACAAATGACTGTGTCTGAAGTGCACCTACAACAGCAGACCATGACCACAGCAACAATTATTCAAAGTCCGAATTCACAAAAAAAGGCATTTTTAAAAACTGGCATTTTTGTCGGCAAAATGCCGTTTTCGCCTGGGGGCAATTCGGTTTTCAAGGGCTCTCCTTGCCATTTTAACTGCTTGGCATTCAAGGACGTAAGTCCTAGCCCATGGAATTTTTTAAATTGCGCATTAATTTGTCGTTTGAGCGATTCCGACAAATTTCGATTTTTCCAAAATATTAATTTTTAATTTTATATATTTTATTAATTTTTAGATGGCACTTCCCACGTTATGCCATGTTCTTCCACGGCACCGTTTCTGAACTCGGTGCCGTTGCCGGCCCTCGAAATGGACATCAACGGCGGCACTGCCGAGTACCAACAACAACAGCGGCACGGTGGCAGCAATTCCAGTGCCGAAAACAATGGCACGGGTGGTGGTGCCAAAATGCAGCCAAGACAAAGTAAATGGATCAAAAATGCTTTTCTTAGGTCTGTAAAATGCCATGGCCATGCCACCGAATTTTGGTTAATTTAATTTTTGGTAAAAGGTGTCCAAAATTTATGGGGAAAAATAATTTTGGATTTTTTTGGGGAGGGGGGGGGCGGGGGAAATACGGCCAAATTTTCGGGGATTTTTTAATTGGAATTATCTACCCTAATATTGACAGGACGGAAAGTGCCCGAGGGTGAGCTGTGTGCCGTGTGTTCCGACAGGGCCACCGGTTATCATTATGGTCAGTTTTCTGTTGCAAAACCCCCCAGGGGGATTTCCATGGCATATTTTTGGGACAATTCCCTGACAAAACTCCACCAATTTTTTTTCTTCGATAAAAATTAGAGCACAGAACTTCGAAGCCACGATTTTCAATAAACAAATTCTCGATTTTAAAAAGACACCGAAAAACGCCGCCGGGAAATTGCAAATTGTGAAAATTTACAAAAAAAAATTTTTCATATAAAATCTCTCATCCATTTTCCTAAAAATTTTCTGTCAAATAAACGAGATTGGGAGCATGAGCCAAGTTTCTTTCTTGAAGCTAATCATTTTTTTAGCATTTTTTTACGCAATTTTTTTTTTTTAAAATATATTTAACGCCCATTTTTAGGGGTGGCAAGCTGCAACGGATGCAAAACATTCTTCAGGCGAACCATTGTCTCTGAACACAGTTTTGGTATTTGTTCACATTCTCCATTTTTAAATTTTGTTCTATTTTGGAGAGGAATTCCAAAATTTTTAGTCAGGAAATTTCATTTTTACAATTTTAACCGTCCGTTTTTTTGAACCCTATGCGAAAAATTCTAAAAAAAAATTTAATCAGGTATAAGCCAGCCATTTTTTGTATAATTTTTTTGCACAAAAAATCTCAATCCGTTGTCCAATTTTTATTTAGTGTGCCAGTACAGTGGCAATTGCGACGTGACAAAGAGTGGGTTTTCCGCGTGTTTAATTTTGGCATTTTTCAAAAAAAAAAAATTCCCATTTTTTCAAGACGTTCGCTGCGCGTGCCGACACTGCCGCTTTGCAAAGTGAGTATAGTGCCATCCCATTTTTCGACAAAATTTTGCCATTTTTTGCAGATGTGTTGCGGTCGGCATGGACGCAAAAGCCATTCAAAATGATCGGGACAGGTACAATTTTCGACATTTATCGAACAAAAAATGGCACACACCGACAAATTGCTTGTTATTATGTTGTGGTTTTAAATCGAATGATTTTTTTTGATGTGAAAAAACATCGACATTTCGAAAGGTACCCACCCAGAAATTGCAGTTAAATAATTTCATTGTAAAATGGTTTTTTTTTTAAATTTTTTAAATGGGTGTTTAAAATTAAAGTTTGACTCAAATTTTCTAAATTTTTTCCCAGTGTAAAATTTCATTGGTTTTCCCGAGGCATCGAAAATCCAGCAAAGATTACACTGGACAAGCAAAAAAATTTTGGCAGGTTTCGGTCCCCTCCCGAAAATTTTGGTTTCTGGATACGGACATGACATTTAAATTTTGAATTTTTGCATTCCTCGGGGAATTTATTTTTTATTTTTTTTTCACGACCGGTGCGTTTTTGTTCAAAAAACTTAAAAATGGACATGGGGGCTGAAAACTATTACGGAGACTCTTGGCAAATGCCTACAAAATTTTCCTTGACAGAATCGGTCCGACAAAGCGTGTCCGACTTTCGCCCGGCCCGGACGGCAAGCGCAGTTCCATGGACGAGGACCAACTGTCGCTGTCCTCATTGTCCCCCCAAGCGCGTTACCAAGACGAGAAGCTGGTGGACCACACCATGACAGTGTGAGTCAGTGAGTGACCGGACAGAACCGTTGGATTCGTCCCGATTTTTCTGAACCCCGAATCCCGACCCGAAATCTGGATATATATATATATATATATTGAAGAATAGGCCCCCGGATCTTGGGTCCCGAAAACCGCTTTTAATCCCGAAATACGACGGATCTTAGGTCTCGAAAACCGCTTTTAATCCCGAAATACGACGGATCTTAGGTCTCGAAAACCGCTTTTAATCCCGAAATACGACGGATCTTAGGTCTCGAAAACCGCTTTTAATCCCGAAATACGACGGATCTTAGGTCTCGAAAACCGCTTTTAATCCCGAAATACGACGGATCTTAGGTCTCGAAAACCGCTTTTAATCCCGAAATACGACGGATCTTAGGTCTCGAAAACCGCTTTTAATCCCGAAATACGACGGATCTTAGGTCTCGAAAACCGCTTTTAATCCCGAAATACGACCCGCCGGAGGCAGTTTTCGTTTCTCGAATACGGGTCTGAGATTTTCAACATTCAATCATTTTGTTGTACTTCTCCCTCCACATCCCCCGAGGGAGTAGAATTTCATTAAAACAGACGAAATCCGAAAAAAAAAAATTGGAAAATCCGCCCTTTTAAAATTTTTTGCCAATCTTGGGCCATGGATTTTGTTTTTTTAAACAAATATTCGTTGAAATAAATGAAATGGATAAATTGCCACACATTTAATTTGCAGTGAAGCGTTGTGCAATGTGTTGAGGAAATGTGTGCTGGTGGAGAACAAAAGTGTGCAGGAAGCGTTGGCCCAACCGTCGCTGATTTTCCAGGCCCGGGATTTGCCCATCGATGTCAGTGGCACAGGCCAAGGGGGGGCGGCAGGGGGGGGGTAGCGTTTTTTTTTTTGAGATTTTTATGCAATTTTTCGCAAAAAGCGGAAAGTAAGTGCAAAGCTCTATTTCATGCGCATTTTCAAAGAGCGTTTAGTGTTGAAAAATTTGAATGCAAATAAAAAAAAACGAGCAATTTTTCAGTAAATTCCTTGGGGAAAAAACAAAAGTTCTAGGCTCGAAAAATAGCCATGGGTTCGAGTCCGCTTGCCTGCAAATGATTTTTACGGCATTTTTTTTTTTTACTTTTTTCCGTTTTTTTTATTTGCTCGGCAATTCGCAATTTTAATTTTTCGAATTTCAAAAAACATAAAATGTGTTTAAAGGAGAGGACGGAGTTCAAGGAGTTGTACCCGGCCTCGATGAACGACATTCAAATGTGGAACATTCGTGAGCTGCGCCTGTGCTTGGAATGGGCCAAAACATTTGAGGAGTTCCAACGGATGACCTATTCGGACCAGGTGAAGAATGTTTGTTGCCAACAACAGCATTATAATAGATGCCTAATTAATTTATAAAATTTTTTATCTTTTTCATTTCCCCAAATTTTTCGGATTTCAAATTTTATCATTTTTTTTTTTTGTTTTTCTCCTCGATCCGAGCCTCGATGGAGATGAAGCATCGGGGCAGTGAACAGCGCGAAAACTGGAGCTTCTCCTCAACTCCGATGAAAGTGATTAAAATTGGAAAAATAAATTAATAAATTTTCAAAAATAAAATTGTTTTGAAGCAGCAACGTGTTCTGATCAGGCAACGAGCGCAGCTTCAACAACAGCTGAACTGCTTGTTGGGGTTGGTGGACGACGAACTTAAACATTTGCTGATGTCAAACAACACATTGAGACGAGCTGTCAGCGAAAATGCCGCGGATGATCCTATCGTACATAATCAATGTTCATAAAAAATCAAACAAAACTCAATTTCTTCGAGGCTGCCGCGCTCATTAAGTACAAAAAACAAAGATAAAAAATTTCCATTTATTTTCCTCATTTAAAAGTTGAGCGTCCAACACATTTTTTTGTATACCATTATTTCGACCTTAAATTTTTAAATTTGTGGATAGCAGCGCTGCGGATTGGACACACAATTTTTTTGTTTCATGGGACGGGATCCAGTGGGGAGTTAATCCATCACAAATCTAGCAATTTATATAAAAAGGAGCATTTGCGCTGTAATTTTTCGCAATTTGGAGATCACGCCGCAGGAGTTTGCCTGCTTCAAGGCTTGCCTGTTCTTCAACCCTGGTCAGGACAGAACAGGCATACAGCAGCAACAAATTGCCACACTTTTTTTTTTGCCAAAAATTGCATTTTTTTTAGTCTAAAAATGGAAAAAATTTTTTTAAATTTTTTAGAAACAACTTTTTGTTAATGGTTGCATTTTTACACAAAGGAATTTCTGTTTATTTGTATACAACTTTTTCTGTATTTTTTACGCCGTTTCCTTATTAAATTTTAAATTTGTAATAATTTTTTTTTGTCAGATATTGGCGATCTGTCCCCCGCTGTCCGTCCCGAAATTGGGCAGGAGAGGACCAAATATTTGAGTGCCCTCTTTCACATGATCATTGACCGGCACGGAGCTGCGTATGGTGTACAAAAATATGGCAATCTGTTGATGATGTCACCATCAATTCAGGTCCTCCTCCGGTTTTCCGTGGTGTTTGTTAGGCCTACGTTTTTTGCAAGCCTTGGAGAAAAATTTTTCAAAAAATTGTAATTTTGAGTAATTTTTACAATTTTCAGTAATTTTAATTCGTTAACAAATTCATATTTTGTTTACTTGCAATAATTTTGATTAAAGCCGCATTATTTTTAATAAAAAAAGGAATTAATTCAATTTTATTTTCGCAAATTTTAAAATAAAATTCATAAAATTTTGAATAAAAACCGTTTGTTTCAATTTTCAGAACATCATTGATCAAAATGAGGAGAACATGCAGGTCATGGAAGTTTTTGGGTGAGAATTTTGTGCAAATTTCATAAATCCAATTTGGGACAGGCCCATTTATTTAGGAAAAACGGATATTTTGAAGGGAGAAAAACAGGCCTCGGTCATGGGGCTTGACAGGTGCCTTGCCCCAAAATTTCCAGGAAATTGCCTTAATTAAGCATTGCATCCATTTCTTGAAATTTAATGGCAATAAAAAAATTTGGAAAAAAATTTTCTGGACAAGGGCCTGCCCTACAAATTTGGCATTTTGTTTAATAGTTGCCTGATTTTCGTGTGCAATTTTCCCCTACATTTTCAGCCACATTTGGCGCATCAACGGCTTCGTCAAGGAGCTTTGCATGAAGGAATTAAAATAAATTTAATTATTTTATTTTATTTTTATGTTTCCATTTTTCTCCGTCAATTTTGTTCCTCCCATTTTTTTGTTTTGTTTTGTTTGCTTACAAATCCACACACAAATCACCTCACATCACATCATACAAATTCCAAAAAAATTCTGCGCAAAAATAAACGTAACGCCAATCAACACACTTCAAACAAAAGCAACAAAAACACTTCGCCATGCTCGCCAATGATTTCTTTTTTTAAATTTGTTTTGTTCCAACGCGATACCGTACACCATTTTGACGAATGAATACGATATGCTGACGACTATATACAGACTATCTTGAATTGTATACACACTTTTAACACTTTATAGTGCACACATAAACGCACACCCATATATATTTGATCGTATACTCTTTTGTGTGCTTATTTTGACATGGACATGTGTCCAATAATACGGCACAGGGAAAAGAATTACTGTTACAGTAGTTGTGGTTATCCCACTACAGTACCACACTGATTATACAGTAGTAGTAGAACACGCGTATCCCTGCTGCTGTATGTACAGCATATTTTCAATAGGGTTTTTTTTAATTTAGGCTTTTGAGGCTAAAGCCCCAACATTTTTCGAATTTATTTTTTGCCTAGTTTAATTACATTTCCTAGGCCCCCCCCCCCTCATGTGCCCATGTTTTCTTATCGTTTATATATATAATTTTTCATATTTATTGTTTTTTTACTCATATTTTGGCTGAATAATAATAGGTTTTCACACATACATATAAAAGCGTATTTCAAATAATTCAATCAAAAATGGAAATACAATTTTAGCTGATCTCGCTGCTTTATTTCCGCCGATGATTGTTTTTCTTTTCCCCCATTAATTAATTAATTATTCGTTGACCAAATTATTCGAAATATTCTTTCGTCGATGATCAAATGGTTATAGTAATTATCCCTGGCTGAGGTTGTTGTCATTTTTCTCCTCCACGTTGTTTTTATTATAGGCCTGGTTTTCAGCATTTTTCCGGTTTTTCAGTTTTTTTTTTCGTTTTAGCCCCTCCCTCCTATGCAAATTCTATATATTTATATTTATTTTCATATTTATTATGTATGTGTTCTCTTTTGGCTTATTCTATAAAATTATTAAAAATCCCAAATTTTCGTATTTTCACATTTTCTTTCCGCCAATGGTTTGACACCTAGCAAAAAAATTTTAATGGCTTAAAAATTTTCATAAACCAAAAGAGCATAGCGTTTTCTTATCATATATCATATACCTAAGTGATAACAGAAGTATAAATGGAATGATAATATTAAAAAATAGAAAATTTCGAAAATTTAATTTAAATTTTTCTCTCCTTTTTATGCCTCTGTTTTCTGTTCAAACAATTAATGGTGGAAAAACAATTCTTGAGAATATTTCTCATTTAAATTTCATCAAAAAACGCTGTATACCAAATAAAGAAAAAACAATAAATTGTGCGCAATTTAAAATTTCCTTTTGAAATTAAGTTTTTGTTATAATGAAAATTTGAATTTGAAATAAAACAAAATCAAAAATTCATATTTTTAATTTCTAAAAATATTTTTTAAATTTATTTACAATAATTAATTTTTTAAAAAGCATTTTCAAAACGATCAGCTGTGCACAAACTGAATTCCATCGTCAAATCGGCGGAGTGCACTCGCCGACGGACATTTGCCGTAATTAAAATTTAATTTAAAATAAAAAATAGAACTTTTTTAAATTAATGAACTTCAATTAAAAAAACGAACCAAATTTTGCTGTTTTTTGTAAATATTTCTTTTTTTCATTTCACTATTCAAATCTTTTAGCAAGTTCAGCCAAGTGTTTAATAAATTTCTCAAAAATCATACAAATTTCTGTGATTGGCAAATAAAAGGTCCACAAAAAAATGTGTCCACAAAATTTGAATTAAATGTTTTTTTTGAATTTTCAAATAAATTTATTTTTTCATTTTTCCAGGCAATTTTTGTTGCGATTTTCTGATGAACGTGGAAGGCCCAACCAAAGACACAGAGTGTTCCCGAAAATGTGCCAAAGCATCGTTTGCCATTGGCACATCCATCAAAAAACAGCTGAGGGACTTGCGGAGGATGGGCTGTGCCGCGGCAAAAACACAATTTGCCGTAGGTTTCTTAGTTCTTTTTAATTAAATTTAATCTAATTTAATTATTTTTTATTAAAATTTAAAATTTTTTTAATTTTTAAGGCATTGGAGGATTGCCTAAAGGGCCCAGCACAGTATTTCAACGACATAAGCCAAAGAAGCAGCAGCAGAAGTGCCAACGACGACGACGAGCAGGACGAGGAAATGGCAAAAATGCGGGCACTGAACAAGGGCGGAGGAGCAGCAGCAGGAAAATGACCAAAATTCTTTGAAAATTATACTTTTGGCCCATAAAATAATTAGGGATGGATTAATTATTTGTATTCTTTCCATTTGAAATTAAAATTTATTTGTATTTTATATTAAAATGTAAAAATAAATTCCATCTAAAAATATTTTTATTTTGCATTGTTTACTACATAATTAATATTAAATCTAACAATAAATTCCATTTAGCGAATGAATGACCAATTAATTTTATTTGTGAGGCGGCCTCCCAACCCATAAAAATACACATAATTATTACTTAATTAATTAATTAATTAGTTGATTGTTCTTTTCGTCATTTTTTTTTGTTTTTACATCTCTGATCAGCCCTTTTCAGCTACTGATTTGGCAATCGTCTGGTTCTGTATGGAACGCAATTTTTCAGTCCATTCCTGAAAACGAATTATTAAAAATTTTTATGGGAAATTAACGTATTAATCAATGGCAGTTCGTAAATTTTTTTTTAATAAATCAGAATTTTTTTTCCACAAAATTAGAATGATTTTTTTTTTCTAGAAAAAGCTAAAAAATAATTTTGCTAATTTTTCTATTGAAAATTTAAAAAAGTAGTACAAGATGTCAATTGTATGAATTTCCATGCTATTATTTAGGCATCGTCGCGGTAAAATTGGTATTTTATGAAATTTTTTAGCGTAAAATCTGAAAAATAGGGACATTTGTGATTCATGTAAAATAATGCTAAGTGCACATGCTTTAAATATAATTGGAAAATGAAATTTCAATCAAATGCCCACAGGCCACCAAATTTCGGGAATTATTCGGTTGGAAAGTTCGAGAATTTTTAATTTCAACTAAATCGAGCCGGGCCTCCGCATTTTTCCTCACCATTGTGAGTTGTGTTGTCAATGAGTCGATTAGCCGACAAATGCCGTCATTGTACGAGCTTAATGGTTCTGCGGTGCTTGTTTTGTACAGTGTCGGATCACGACGTGCCTTCAAAAAATTAAAAGCCAATTTTAATTTAGGGCTAATTAATTTTAGTTTTTATGACTAAAAATTCATTAAAATAATTTCAAATCAATAATTAAATGATTATTTGGTTATTAATAAATCTTAATTAACAAATCATTAATTAAAATAAATAATTAATTGAATAGGATTTAAATAATTACAATTATTTTAGTTAATTAATAAAACTTATTTAATAAATAATTAATTAAAGTGAATATTAATTAACTCGGATTTAAATCATTATAATATTTTAGTTAATTAATTAAAATTAATAATTTTAATAATTATAATTATTTTAGTTAATTCATAAATCTCAATTAATAGCTAATTAATTAGTCAAAATCAGTTAATTAGGCTCTCTCCCCATTTGTTTTCAAAGTGTCTGCAATTCTGTCAATATATTTTTTGGCCTCACTTTTTCGTGGCCAAGAAATTCGCGGTACCGTCGCACTTCGTCGTTCAGATCGTCAAGCCGACGGTTGATGTGCTCCAAAGTTTTGCGCGAATTATCACATTCCTTAAATGGATTAAAACCAAAATAAATTTCTTTTTTTAATAATTAATAAAAATCGTTAGAGTTTTAAAAAATGTATATTTTTTTATTGAAATGCAATTAGTGGACTTTAAAATTAGCATTTTGTCAAAAGAAATTGGGGTTTTTCCATTAATTAAAAATTAATCAAATATTTTGGGAAATTTCATTAACAAATTTTATTTCATTTTGGATTTTTAATATTGTTCTATTTTCTATTTTAGTTCTTTAATACACTCAAATAGGCAATAAATTTCATTCATAAATGTTTTTCATTTTATTGGCATTTAGCGTTTGCCCTCAGGGCAAATTGCATTTTTCCTGTTTTGTTTTTTTCAATGGGTGCCACCGCCAATTGACTTAATTTGTTTTTGTGCAATAAATAAAAGGGGGAAAAATTGCATTTTGACAAATTTAATTTTCTCGTTTCACGCGAAGATGCAATTTAACAAATTTGGCACGAAATGACTGCTTAATTTTTTCCTCTTTTATTTTAAAAGAAAAAAAAGCTAACTCTGTCAATAAATTTTTATAAAAAGTAGTGAAGAAAAATTTGGGATTTTTAGCCGTTTTCCGCCAAAAAAAAATGGCTAAATTTTTGCCATTTTCGAGTTGAATTACCAATAAACTATGATAAAATGCGGGTCTGACAATGCTAATAGGCGCCGCCGGGGAAATTTTTTGGAAATTTTAATGGAATTTGATAATAAAATTGTTTTTTAATCTTGAACTTTAAATGGAATGGTTTTTTGGATCGTACTTTACCGAAATTTTCAAGACTGATCACATCAGTATTGAGAAAAAAAACAGGACTTATTGAGCCAATTCTGATCAAAAAACAGCAAAATGACCGTTGGTTTTTGTTTGGACATGTCCCCTTTCATTTAATTCTTACAATAATTGATCACTTTAATGGCTGTCCAATTTTATATATCCAAGAAACTGGATTACAGAAATCCAGTAAGATTCCAGCAGAGCATTAAAGATATGTGTGATCACTTCGATCAGCAGCAAGCAGCCCAGCCCACCTTGGAAATGCGGTCAATCTGCTTGATCTGTTCCTCAATGGTCTGCGCATTGGTGCTGATCAGCGGCGATGGTCCGGCACCAGTGCTGTTGCAGTACATCATCATGTGTTGCGCTTGTTGCTGCTGATGATGGTGGTGTTGCTGCTGCGTTGTGCCACCGCTGCCCGCACTGCTCGACGTGGTCGGACCGCTGCTGGCGGTGCCAAGTTGCGCGTTTGCCAGTGCAATGCTCAGCGCACCGCTGGCAACGCCGGTGCCGGACGATCGCCCGGCGCCGCTTCCGGACGGGCCGGCAAGTTGTTGCTGTTGCTCGTGCTGCAGTTGTTGCTGCTCACGACGGCACGCCAGCACACATTCCTTGGCAAATTTTAGAAAGCAATTAAAACGGCAATTAAAAGTGGGATTTTTTTGTGCCGAGAAAATTCGAAAAAGAGTTATAAATGCCTAAGTCCATAATGAAAAAGGAAAAGCATTGAAATGCCAAAGCCATAATGATTCATCTCTAAATTGACCCAAAAGATATTTTTTTTTTTTGCTATATTCATTAGTAGAATTGGAAAAAGCATTAACATCTCTGATCAATGCTGTAACATTGATTAAAATGCCAAAACTTTTGGTCCAATATTGTGCCATGATAATTATCCGACACTTATCACACAATTCACCTCGCATTGGCAACACGTGCCGCCGCCTTTTGTCGTCGCCACAACGGTGTTCAGCTGCCTGTTCACCTCGACAAACTGTTGCTGTACAGCTGCTGTCGCAGTTTGTCTGTGAATAATTGTTTCCGTGTAACGTGCTGTTGTTGGGGATGGGGAAGGCTGAGAAGAGGACGCTGAGCCCTGTAAAATTTTTGAAAATTTTTGAAAATTTGAAGAGAAGGGGCTAACAATGAGACGTCAAATTTTAATAGAAATTTTTCGATACCCCTTAACTTCTGGGTTTTGCGTATTTTTTTTTAGAGTTTTAATACATTAGTATCTCGGGTTGCGGTTTTCTCAATACGCTGTTGATACGGATGAGAAAAAAAAATTTCCAAATTGGCGTCCGAGAGAGAGTCGACGCGATTCCCGCCGTGGAGCAAAATTCAGAAATTTTAGCAAAATTTAACAGGAATTTAATAATTATTTTTTATAATTTGACTAATTACCCACAGTTATTCTAGAAACGATCAGAAGCTCACCAAATTTTAAGAAGCTTTTAAAAAAGACCCCAATATCTAATCCTTAAACAGCATCCCTTTTTTGAAGAATTAAAAATTTGCGCAATTTTCAAATGAAATTCCAAAAATTTGCCCTATTTCCATTAATTGTGTCACTAATTAACAGAAATCTTGCTCAGGTGCACGCACGGCTCTACCCCTGTCTTAGCATAACAAAAGATTAGTCAACGTATTTATTGGCACTTATTGAGCAAAACGATGCCATTGGAAAATCCCCAAATCGTGTCATCCATCCCCTGAGGGGTCCTCCCTCTTCCCACGGCATTATTACTCACTCTCGGCACGGTCAGTCGGCTGTCCCCGCGCTTCAGTGTTTCTTCACTGCTGGCACGGCCTTGTCCGGCGACGGATTGATGTTGTTGCTGTTTATGTTGGCACAATGTGCAACCAATGGTGGTCTCGTGATCAAGCGCCGGCGGGGACGGCAAGGATGAGTCACCACCACTTTTTGTTGACGACGACTCTGACCCGTCCTCGGCACGGCTTAAGCTTAAATTTGGCCCAAAATTTTTTAGGGGAATGTCCTTGGCCTTCAATGACAAGTGCCAAAGCGCCCTTAAATTGCCAAAAAAAAACCGGTCACACCAATTATGCTCAGAGGATGAAGAAGGGGATGCGGAGGACGATGCCGAGCTGGGCAACGAGGACGGTACAACACAACAAGGTGCGCGACAACCCCCGCAGGACACGGCACTGTGATAACTGTTGCTGCTACTGGTGGTTGTGGCACTGGCACTTCCGCTGTCCTCTGCTGCAGCCAATGATGTCGCTAATGACCCACTTGACTGGTTTTGATGGCACTGCTGCTGATCAGTGGTTGTGGTAGTGTTGATGGCACTTGCCGGAGGGCAAATGGATGACGTGTTGTTGCCGGAGGCAATTTTGGCCAGACGAACGGAGTCGCCTCAGGCAAAAACAATTCGGAAAAAGAACGCGCCTGGGGGCAGCAGAAGAAACAATGGTTTTTGTTGGGACAGAAAATTTATATCAATTGTTTTAATGGGTTAGATTAATTTATTTTGAAAGAGAATATGTATTCATAAAACGGAAATCCTTGGGAAAATGCATTTTCGATAATTAGATAAATAATTCATAGAATCAAAAAAATATCAAATTATGCACACGTTAATAATAATTCAGAATTATTTAGCGATTTCCCGGTTTAAATTCCAATTTTCGAGGGAGTTCGGTTTGTTAATTGAAGACGGAAAAACGGAAATAGGACCACCTCTCATCTAATTGCTTTTAATTGACCATGGGGGCCGGTGTATTTGCGAGGTTAGCGGTTTTCTAAAAACTCTCTCAACCCAAAGTGCCTGCGTAGGAAGGAGTCAGTCAGTTCTAAATCTGGATTGACTTTGGGAAAAATTTTTTGGGCTCATCAAAAACAGAAAAATAATTAATTTAAATTAAAAAATCACCAAATTATCGACAAATTTAATAATGTTTCGAACTAATGTCGAATTTCACATTTAAATTTTCGGTTTTTTAATAATGAGTGTGTGGGGTATGCCAGGGTCCAAGTTCCGGATTACAGAATTCTCGAGCCTTTTGGTGGTCGGGATTCGATTCCGAAAATGTTTAGAGGCCGGGATTCTGAAAGAATTTCTAGGCCTTTAAAATTCAAAAATATTTAAATTTAATTTTAATGGAAAGTAATTTCTTGAGTGAGTGCCGTTAAAAGGCCGGCAAACTTTGGGCGGAGTGCAAATGTGGGGACAAATCGATGAGAATGTTTTTGTTTATAAATGACTTTGGCCAAATGTCAGTCAACTGAATGGGCCCGGGGGTAATTCGATATCGCTTGGATTTGCCTTTTGGCTTTTGCCGATTGTTTTTTTGTTGGAAAAATAAAATTTAAATATTTAAGTAAATATGCGAAAAAATTGGAATGGAAAACCGAGACAGTGCCGTGCCATGCCATTTGATGACTGCGCGGACACACAAAGTTTTATGGCCAAAAATGCCATAAAACTTAATATGTAGCAAAAAATTTTGAAAATTTTATTCAGCATAGTTATTATTATTTATTGAATATATATATAAAATTGAAAAAACAAAGCTAATTAAAAATCGTAGCCAAAGAGCAGGGGAGGAGAGGGGGGGGGGCTCAAAATGAATTTGAATCTTGAAATTTTTTAATCCTTTCAAATTGTTTGTATTTATATTTTTCTGAATTTTTTTGAGGGGGGGGGGCGGCCCCAATTTTATAAAAATTTTTGCAGGTAAAATGATATATTTTTCTATTTTTCTGAATTTTTTTTCAAAAATGATCGGGAATTTTAACATCATTTTGTAATATACAAGAAATTAGCACGTAAATGCCTCTACTAAAAAAATACAGTCTCAAATTAAAATTACGAAAAAAATAACTCTCGCGGAAAGAATTCATACCTGCTTGAACAGCAGCAGAACAAGCCCAGCAGAAAAGAGAATGAATACACCACCACACACACCACGCATGAATGGTGGCTAATTTTTGTACAACTGCTTACACAAACAAATCTTTCCGTCGAAATGCGACGACAAAAAAAAAATTCAAAAGATTTTTTTTTGCCGCCTGGGGTGGCATCATTTTGCAGCTGTTGTTAAAATTTGTGCCCGTCCTCCCCTCGGGGAGGACGGGGGATGGGCACGATGCCGAAAAAAAATGCCGGAATGAATGGATGAAATGCCTGCCTGTGCGTCCCATTTTTGTCCCTTAAGGCGTAAATTGGGCGGGGGTGACCCCCGCCGGCGTCGAGAGTGGAAAGGACGACGAGAGTGGGCTGGGACGGAATACCCATTTGCCCGAGGGGGGATAAGCCTAGGCCCCAAGCCTAGCGGCAATGCCATAATCGGGCTTAGTGCGCATGCAGCAGATCATCAACGACCCACCATCAATTGTGCCAATTTGTACGACCGCGGCATTATTCTCTCTGTCGACGACGACGACTACGACTGACCCCCGCGGGGCGAAGTTAGCGCTAACAAAATGGGCCATTGGCACGGCACACACTCCACACACCCAATGCTCTTCGTCCTCGTTGTCGTCGACGGCTTTCGGCCTTGCCTAGTGCCACGGCACACACATTTTCACATTGAAAACACTCAAAACGGGTGGGTGAAGAGGGTTTTGTGGGGACGACGCCGGCGGTGCCAAAACGGCTTTATATAGCGCCCGAGGCGATGCCACGGCCCGCCGGTTCGGCATGGCGTCCACCTTGTGCCCCCAGGCGAAGAAGAGCTTTACAGCTTGATGTGTTGGCCATTGTTGTGGTTTATGCGGAAGGAGAAAATGCTTCGCACTCGTTAGATGATTGCTGTGGCCACAGAGATATAAAATGGGAATGAGGGTAGAACGTAAGAAACAAAGAAAGAGAGGGGTGGAAGAGAGAGTGTGTTGGAAGAGAGAGAAAAGAGAGAGAGAATCGAAGGATGACGTAGTCGTAAGTAGAGAAAATAGAGATAAAACAAAGAGAAAAAGTGTGAAAGAAAGAAAAAAGAAGAAAGAGGGAGATAAAGAAAGAAACAAGGAGGAAAAAGAAGTTGACATACTGTGAGAGAGAGAAAGAGAGAGCGAGAGAGAGAGAGGAGAGAGAAAAAAGAGAGAGAGAAGAGAGAGAAAAAAGGAAAAGAAGAGAGAGAAATAAAAGAGAGAGAGAAAAAAGGCAACATGGAAAGAAAGAAGGAGTTTTGGAGAGGGAGTATGAGAAAGAAACAAAGGGGAACAAATTGGTGGAGAGGGAAGGGAGAGAGAGAGAGAGAGCGAGAGAGTGAAAGGGAGAGAGAGAGTGAGAGATAGTAAAAAGAGAGCGAGAGGAAGTAGGAGAGAAATAGTGGCGGAAAGAGTGAGTGATGAGAGCGAAAAAGGGAAAGAGAAAAGTGCAGAAAATGCCATTCATTTAAAATTGATGGGTCGAGGCGGGGAGGAATGATATAAGCCATAGAGACAGAAGAAAGAAGCGAGACAATGATGACAAAAATTGACAAACAGCAGCAGCAGAAACATCATTGGCATATTGCAATGCCAATGGGCCCCCCCCTGCCCCCGGGGGATTTGAAAGGCGCACGAGGGAGGGACAAAATGCCAAAAAATGTGAATTCAAAAAACAAAAACGGTGAATTTTGAAAATGTGTGGACCGAGCGGAAGAAAAATTTTCCCATTACCCTCGGAGGCAAAGGTAAAATTTGTGGTGATTAATCATCTGCAGGAAGGCGGCGCGTTGCCTTCCTTTAATTTCCCCGGGGGGCAATTTCGCTGTACAATCAGCCAAAAGTGGGGACAAAAAATTAAGATGGACGACGAGGGCGCCCCCGCCCCCCCACAATTTTAACTTTGGCCAAGAATTGGCCAAATGAATTGTGGCGGAGGGAGGCGAACAAATTTGGCACATGGAAACAGTGCCGTTGATGGTAAGCTGTCCGATTAAGTGCCGGCGGTTCGGTCTCGATTGGGAAATTTTCAGTCTCGACGTGGCATTAGCCATGTTGCCCTCCCCCGCATTTTTCCCGCTTTACGAAATATTTTTTTTTCTTCAAAAAACTGAAATTTTTTAGTTTTCTAACTTTCTTAGATAAGCCTTTGTTACTTGTTGCTAAACGAAAATGTGGTGGGAAATTTTGGCAATTTTGACTAATGGATAAATTCTGGCCACTTTTTAGGGAACAAATATTTGGAGAAATTTGGACGCAAATTAATAATTAATCCTTATAAAGGCTTGCTGACATAAATTTGCAGAAAAATTTAATTGATTAATTATTGCATTTAATAAATCGAAATAAATATAAACAAAATATAAATAGAAGAAATTAAAAACAAAACAAAAAAATAGTACAATTAACGCACATAAAATATTTGTACATTGAAAATTTTTAATATTAAAATTAGGGACCGAAAATTAATAAATTTTTCAAAATTTTTTTTTACGAATTTTGCTCCTCCGCCCTTTGCCGGCACACTTCGTTCAGTGCCCGCATTTTTGCCATTTCCTCGTCCTGCTCGTCGTCGTCGTTGGCACTTCTGCTGCTGCTTCTTTGGCTTATGTCGTTGAAATACTGTGCTGGGCCCTTTAGGCAATCCTCCAATGCCTTAAAAATTAAGAAAATTTTAAATTTTAATAAAAAATAATTAAATTAGATTAAATTTAATTAAAAAGAACTAAGAAACTTACGGCAAATTGTGTTTTTGCCGCGGCACAGCCCATCCTCCGCAAGTCCCTCAGCTGTTTTTTGATGGATGTGCCAATGGCAAACGATGCCTTGGCACATTTTCGGGAACACTCTGTGTCTTTGGTTGGGCCTTCCACGTTCATCAGAAAATCGCAACAAAAATTGCCTGGAAAAATGAAAAAATAAATTTATTTGAAAATTAAAAAAAAACATTTAATTCAAATTTTGTGGACACATTTTTTTGTGGACCTTTTATTTGCCAATCACAGAAATTTGTATGATTTTTGAGAAATTTATTAAACACTTGGCTGAACTTGCTAAAAGATTTGAATAGTGAAATGAAAAAAAGAAATATTTACAAAAAACAGCAAAATTTGGTTCGTTTTTTTAATTGAAGTTCATTAATTTAAAAAAGTTCAATTTTTTATTTTAAATTAAATTTTAATTACGGCAAATGTCCGTCGGCGAGTGCACTCCGCCGATTTGACGATGGAATTCAGTTTGTGCGCAGCTGATCGTTTTGAAAACGGTTGTCTTAAAATTAAAAAATAAAAATAAATAGAAATAAAATAAATTTAAATAATTTTAATGTTTTTAGAAAATTATTAAACTAGATAAATTTAAAAAAATATTTTTAGAAATGAAAAACATGAATTTTTGATTTTTTAATTTCAACTTCAAATTTTCATTAGAACAAAAGCAATTTAATTTTTGCAAATTAATTAATTTTTGAAATGAAAAATTACTTTTTGTTCGAATTTCGCATTAACAAAGACTTTGAGAGATTACAAAAATAAATTTTTAAAAAACATAAATATAAATTAATTAAAATTTGAAAAAATATTTTAAAATTAAATATAAATTATTAATTTTTTTTACCATTTCAATGCCGTTATTGTCTTTGCACATCTCTTGCGGAAATTCGGGCCCATTGTCGAACAATTCGTCCATGCAGCAGTACAACGGCGCCGTTGTGCCCTCGTGTTTTGAACAGCATTTGTGGATGGCTTTAAAAATCATAAATTTTTAGATTTAAAATTAAAATTTAAAATAAATAAATATTACTGGCATTTATCGCTTGATGGCGGCTTTTTGGTTGTTGATGCCACCAATTAAACTGCAGAGAAACAATTTGTGGCAAAAAGAATTGCAATAAAATGATGAGAAGTATAAAATTGCTCATTTTTGGATTATGGCTTGTTTTGAAATTGCGCTAAATTTTGTGTAAAAAATTTGTGCCATTTATTGTGTGCCGGATTTAAGGGAAAAATATTATTTGCTTTATTTTATTTTCATGAATTTTTCTAATGAATGTCGAGGATGGGATGTTTTTTGAAAATTCAATTTTAAAAAAAATCGATTAAAATTTCTTTTTTTGTTTTTTGAATATTCAATAAAAAAACCCCCAAAAAAATAGAAATTAAAAATTGTGGCCCTTATATGTATGTACAATAAAAAAAGTATGAAAATCTGAATTTTAAGCCAATAAACGTTTTAATTTGTTGTTAAAATCAGGAGATTTCATCAAAACATTTTGGGTGAAATTCGCTGAATTTATTCCACCAAAAGTTTTTTTTTTTGTAAAATCTAAATTATCAGAGTAGATTTTTAAGGGAAAATAAAAAATCTTAAATTCAAAGATTGTGAATTTTGGCGACCCAATCAACAAAAAAATTTGTTGGGAATTGTATGGGAATATTTTGCCCGCTGCACCAAACTGATCAAACGCTGCCATTTTGGCTCGCTTTTATACACCCCGGGGCGCGTGATTATGGCGCCCCAATCGCCGCGTTTGGGTGACATCCACCACCACCAAATTTGTTCCGCCCCCCCCCCCGCCCAATAAAACCGTGAACACGGCGTGTATTTTTGGTACTATAATACTTTGGCTTGTCCCCCGCCCCCTCACCCCTTTTTTCTTTTATGCAAATTACTTATTATCTTTCATAAAATATATTTAGGTTCGTTTCTTAGTCGATAACAACGAAAAATATTCATTCTGTCAATTTCGGAATTCAAAAAGGTCGGAAATTTTTAAAAAATTCTTTAGGGGCCAAAATTTTTAAATACATTAAAATAAAAAGCACCAATAATGCAAAGGATGATTGCTGAAACAAACAAAATCGGCAAGGCACAAGTCGAAGCAATTAATGAAATGACCTTCAAAAAAGTCAATGATTCGAATTTGAAAATTCTTTTGCAAAAAAAGCAAAAAAAAAATTTAAAAATTAAGAAAACAAGAATTTAATTTTATAATTGCATATTTTGTGAGCAATTTCAAATTTAATAATAAAAACAGACTAACAAATTTTTTTGTTCAGTATATCAAAATTCAACGATTTTTTTTTAAATTTTTATCAAAAAAAGCGCGAAAAACATTTTTGTTTTTTTATCAGGAAATAGTCTTTTAAAGCATTTATTCGTAATATTATATATCCTAAATTGACATGGGTTATTAATGAAGCGAACCAAAACTGAGTTTGAGCGAGACAACTTTAAGAAGCCAACATTTATTTTGTTGTTGTTTCTTTTGTTTGGAAAAAAACGAAAAAAATTCGCTCAATTTGCATCATTATCATTAGGGACAATATTTTTGGGTGCTAAAAACTGCCAAAATAGGTAAGTTTTAGTCATAAAAACCCCCCAAAAATAGGTACTAAAATTGGAAAATCGGTGCCAAAAAAGTTTTAAATTTATGGGTGTTTAAAATGGTAAAAATTTATCCAAAAAGCAACAAAATTAAGTAAAATCAGTATTGAGAGATGCCGTATATTCTCTAATTATCTATCCTCACCCCAGAGGGATTGGGGGGGGGGGTAAAGTGATTGGCGACGTACCAGCAGAGGTGTTTTTGACAGTGATTGATTTCGACACTGATTGGTGGTTTCGACAGTAGTTTTTCAATTATTTTTTCTATATATTTTACTGTATATGTATATGCATTAATATATTTAATATACAATTTGTATAAACAAAATTTATAATTTTAAGTAAATAATAAATAAAAATTTAATGATTTTTTTAATTTCAAATGCCGGGTTTGATGAGTGCCAAGATGCAAATCTACAAGCTCTTTACTGTCGAAATCACCACTGTAAACAGCACCATTGGAGACGGGCGGATAACTAGGATATACGGTACATAATTTAATAATCAAATTTTTGAGATGAATTTTTAAGAAAATTTTTCGTTTCTTATGGGTGTATTTTTCTGAAAATTTTGGGCTCAATTCTTAGGGGAGCCGGAAAATCCGACACCGATGGAAAATCCGATATCAACTTTAAATTAAAATAAAATTAGATTGTTTGAGTTAATATCTCTGCCTAGGCTTAGCAAGTTCTCGAATTGAATTTACCGAGAATTGTTTTTTTTGTGTCGGTTTTTTCACGAATTTAATCAACTTCGGTTGCCTGGGGAGGATTAGGTCCAGTTGAATTCTCATGAATTTCGCCCTCTTCGGAAGACATTGTGACAAACTCAGGGGGTTTGGTGGAACCAAATGATTCGAGAACAGAGGACGGAATAGCATGCAAAATGGAGGATATCCCTCATCCATATGTTAAAAATTGTTAGGCACTATTTACATTCTCGTTTCCCAAGGATCACAGAGATTATTCGAATTTTTCTGCTTGTGTCGGATTTTCCAGTGCCGGATTTTCTGCTTGTGTCGGATTTTCCAGTGCCGGATTTTCTGCTTGTGCCGGATTTTCTGCTTGTGTCGGATTTTCCAGTGCCGGATTTTCCGCTTGTGTCGGATTTTCCAGTGCCGGAAAGAATTTGTTAATTTAAGGTTTTCAAGGCAAGAAACAAGGACACCGAGCAAATTGTTGCTCTTAAGATAGTGCGACTGGATGATGAAGTGCTTGTGTCGGATTTTCCAGTGCCGGATTTTCTGCTTGTGTCGGATTTTCCAGTGCCGGATTTTCTGCTTGTGTCGGATTTTCCAGTGCCGGATTTTCTGCTTGTGTCGGATTTTCCAGTGCCGGATTTTCTGCTTTTGTCGGATTTTCCGCTTGTGTCGGATTTTCTGCTTTTGTCGGATTTTCCGCTTGTGTCGGATTTTCTGCTTGTGTCGGATCTTTCGCTTAAACCAAAAGTTTTTCGTGCATTTACCATCAAAATAAAGCTTCAGAAAAAAAATCTACTAATAATCATCATCATCATCATCAGATTTTGCACATTTAATTTTGCAACAAAAAATTGAATTTGTTTCACTAATTTCCGCCCATTTAATTAGTGACCCTCGGGGCGATTTGTGCGAAACATTCGGTCTTCGCCTGAGGGCGATGATCAATTCATATGTCACATCCAATTTTCGTTTAAATGTTAAAAAGTACGAGCAGCCAAATTAGGAAATGCATATGCTGAAAGACCACTTACTCTAAATGATTTATGTTATTGAAGCGGAAAATCGGAAATTTTTTTTTGTTTGTGATGATTCAATTTAAGTTCTTTTGCGTGCATTTGTAGAAAAAGCAAAAAGTAAATAAATAAAATTTTAAAAATAATTTAATAAGAAATAACAAAGAATAATTATTTTTAATTTTTATTTAATTAATTGCATATTTTCATCAGATATTTCACATTTAAGAAATTAAAATTTTTATTGTAATTTGTTTGAAAATTTTAAGAAACTATAAATTTTTATTTCTTTTGCCAGAAAACAATTTAAAAAATTTATTTTTTAATTATTAAATCAAATTTTTTTTCATTAGAAAGTTCTTGACAATCTAATTAGACAGAAATCTGCTTGCGGTACGGTAAAAACTAATTATTAAAATTAATATGAAGTAACCGTGAAGAAATATTTTAAAATTTTGTTTTATTTTATTTGATCAGCTATTTAAATATTTAAGGATAAAATTATTATTTTGTAAATTTTTTTTTGTCATTGTGGTTTGTCTGAAAAATCCATCTTCAGACAATGGTAATACTGTTGGAAATTCTAAACTGGATTTATAGGATTGATCTTGAAAAATTAAGAGTACTTGAAAAAAATATAAAAATTCAATTCTTAAGCAAGCCATTTAAATTCAAAATTTAATTCAGAATAGAAAAGCAGAGAAAAGAACACAAAAAATAAATAATAAATACCGAAAAATGAACACTTAAAAACAAATTTACATATAAACAAATTTACAGGAAATCATCAAGGGCATTCCTTGAAAATGCGGTAAAATTCGAGACGGACTCAAGTGTGGGACTCGAGAAAATTTCCAATTTGTTTTCTACACAAATGTTAAATTAGCAAATTATGTGGCAAATTTTGCCAAAATTTAAAAACCGATTTAAAAACAGTGCCAGCAACGGAACGGGCCAACTCCGTCTGGCCAACTCCGTCTGAGCCAACTTTGAGTCAATATAACTCTTGAAGTTATTGACCGAATCAAACAATCTTGATATCATTCGAAAGCTCTTCACAGGCTCTATTAGCCTACTAAAAATTACAGAAAATTTCGAACTATAAAAAAAGATAGAAATAAAAAACTTTGAAAATTCTGCCTTTTTTGCGGTTTTAAACTGACAACTTTTTTGAGAGCTGATTAATCACTGAGAATAGCTTATAAATATCTTCTAAACATCTAGGGCTTTCGAATGATACCATGATTGTGGAGTTTGGCCAACAAAGAAAAAAGTTATAGCTTTTTGAACATTGCTGAGACGGAGTTGGCCAGACGGAGTTGACCCCTACCGGCCAGCAAAGAGTTAATTGAAAAAATAGAAAATCAGAGAAATGAAAAACAAATGCCAAAAAATGGTTTAAAATATATAAATATAAAAAGATAGCACTTGAAAATGGGTAAATTGTACAGAAAAATAGGGAATAAGGACAGTCCTTGAAAAAAAAATGGAGAGAATTTTAACCCGAAAAAACGATGTTATGAAGTTAGTCAAAAAACCGATCAAAATAAAAAATTATGCTTAGAAATTTGATCAAAAGCAACCAAATCTAACAATTTTGATATCATTGATTTTTTGAGTTTCTTTGGCCATAACTTTGTTTAAAATTAAAAAAAATTTTTTCCTTTTGATGGTTGGTTTTTTGACTAACACATACCCTCACAAATCGGGTCGGGGTCGTTTTCGCGCCGGTCGTTTTCGCGCCAGCCTAGTTTTTGAACTATAACTTTTTCCATTGTCAACCAAATCTAATTTTCTTGATATCATTCGAAAGCCCTTCAC